>WTSP01000635.1:160122-199205 GCA_025331215.1 Actenoides lindsayi | reverse complement strand
CGGTGATCTGGGTTGCGCCCCCCTACCCTCATTGATCCGGCTGGGAGGGCTGTCTTCCCCCCCCCCTCTCCCACCCCCCGCGGTGATCCGCGTTGAAGGCACCAGCTCCGAACTACCGCTCTGCTTTTAAGCGGGCATTAATTGGGGGGGTGCGGTTCCCCCCGGTAACCAGTGCCCGCTGCGGGGCAGCCCCGCGGGCCCGTCCTGCGGAGCGGTACCGGTCCGGGGGGGGGGGGGTGGGGGGCTGTTCCCCGAGCAAGCCCCCGGCTCCGGGCGGCTTCCGAACCGCGGAGACGGCGACCGACCTCCGCTTCCCCGAGTGCTCCCAAAGTTCCTTCGCTGAGATTTGCCAAGTTCCCGCCCGCTTAATAGCTGGGCTCGTATTCGGGCAGCGGGGCAGCCGCGGAGCTGGGTAGAGCCGCTGAGGCAGGAGGAGCTCGGGACCCCCCCCCCCCCCCTTTGCCGAGGGGTGGAAAATTTTGGAAGTTGCAACTCTTTCTGTTCTCAGAAGATCAGAGAAGGGAGCGATTCCCCTGCCGGAGTTAGGCTCGAGGTTTCTCGTTGCTTTTCGTACCCTATTTTCTGGAGAGGTGCTTGGATTGACTCTTTCCGAAGTAGAGACCAAGCCCCCCCCTTCTGTTCCGCCCAGGTGCGGGAATGGCAGCGTGCTGCTCTGACTCAGGTTTTCTTACTGCTGTAGAGAACGCTGCTGATCAGAAAACAATCCGTCGGCTTGTTTGTAGCCCTTCAAACCTGCGCGGTCTCCTGAACGAGACAGCTCTGGCTGTGGTTGTATCTATCCGCAAAGATTTAGCTAGGTTTTTGGTAGAAACAGAACCGTAAAGCGTTGAATTCTCGCTGTTGGTCATTTGACTCCTCTCCATCACGTACGCGCTACCTACTAAATTGTTTACGAACTGCTTGCAACTCGTCGGGGGGAGTGCGAATGCCTGTAGATAGTCGGTCTGGGGTGTGGATGTCTGCCTCGGTCGAACTAAATCTCCCCGGTCCTTTCCCCAGCTAGCTGTCGGAATGACACCGGTGATTCATGCTGGAAAAATGAGAAATAACTACCTCGCGGAGGGACAAGTGGTGCTGCAGCATCACAAACTTGCATGTTTAAAACCCTGCCTCGTAAGTTACGAGGGGATGGCAGAGAAATGAGAGGAGCAGTCGACATCATGACACCTGAGCCGTCGGCTAGGAAGGCTGCTTAGAAAAATCTTGCCGTTTTAGGAAGGGTACATACGCTTTTTTTTTTTTACTTTGATAGACGAAGATCCGTGGTGGTGGTAGCGCTTGTTTGATGGCAAGCATTTCAAGAACTCTCCATGGTATTCGCAGAATGGGCAGATGGCATTTCGGCAGCTGGAGCGTGCCTCTGATCTTGGGAAGAAACCCCCAAACTTTCAAACATTCTGTGGGATTCTTCTGGAAACTGATTGGTCACTCTGCCATCCTCCATGGAGATAGGCAGGTGTCAATTAGTCATGAATATTAATTTTTGGTGTTTAAGTGTTGCTTCATTTTCCCCTTTCCTTTGTTTTCGTGGTTACCTTGCTCTGATTTAGTGTTTCACACACGCACAAAAAGAAGTGCTGTCAGCTTACATTAAAATCAATCCCATCTTAAAAGGCAACATCCTTGTAAATCATACCAGCCCAAAAAGTGGGATAAATCAAATTTACTTAGAATCAACTAACTCATCATATCATAATGTCATGTCTTATCAAAACCGAGCCGAGTACAAATTAGGACTTAAAAGGCATTTTGTTTAAAAAAATGTCAAGTAGTCTCAACCTAAAAGGCACTGGGGATGAGGCATCCGGGAAGAGAATTACATTTGCACATCAGATAAACTTTATGATACACTGCGAAAATTGTTGACCATATCCAGCTGATTTTTCCTTGATGAGAGGAAATTCTGAGTCACTGGAGCATGCCATGCCTAATCTATGTGGAAGGCACTGAAATTTGGAATGCGCTGAGGCTCACCAGTGGCAATAAGAGAATTGGGAAAATGTCACAGGTTGTGTTAATAGCAGTGTTGTGGTAGCCATGGTAATAGAAAATATTAGTGAGGTGCTGTAGGGAGAGGGAAAACCTTCTATTAAATCAGTGGATAACATCAGGAAAAGAGGTGGGACCAGTGGATAACATGGTAAAAAAGAGATGGCGTGGAAAACCTCACCCAAGTTGGCAATACCTCAACCTTTTCTCTGTGTTGGAAACACAATGATGTTCTTCTAGTCCATCAGGTCGGTCTTCAGTCAGGTTACAACTCCTGATTTTCTCTACCATCTGTGTGTGTGTATATATTTATATATATATATATATATAAAAATAAATCTGGAGGTGAGGAACTGGAAACGAGATGAAATGGAAGTGAGGAGAAGGGAATCCAGCACAGGAGGGTGATAGGATAAGGGAGAGGTCCTGCAATTGAGATTGTGCCGTTTAAGCCATGAAGAGGTTGGATTTCCTTTTTCTGCTTCAGCCTCTTCATGAAGAAGCTCATAGACCCAGATTGCCTTGCAGTTAGCCTGTGAAGGAGGTGCAACTGTTGCAATAAATGAATTTCAGAAGCCTGAGAAAAACCTTGCTAACAGCTTCAAAAGCTGAGAAGGCTGCATTTGTGAACCTGCTCTTCCCGAAGACGTGCAGGGGGACTTCACAGTTCCACCTCCTGGATGCTTGAGCTGAAGGTGCTCTGCAGCTCTGGGGTGGGTGTTATTTCCTTCCCACAGCTCTCTCCAGCCCTGGAGCTTCACCTTGGCTTCATGCCTAGGCTCCTACATCCCTTTTCTGTCATACTTCTGTGGTGTGGGGTTTTTTTTTTTGTCTCTACTGCTGGTGAGCAGCGTTACATGAATCCACGGTGCTAATTGGCATGATCACCTCGCTGGTATCCAAATTACACAGATGCCCCAGATAACAGGAGCTCGATTTGGATCATCTTCCTAAACGTGTGCTGTTGTCAGTGAGATGTTGTATTAACGAGTCCTATTAAGGAGTGCATTCCTCATTTTTAATTGACGGCTTGCCTGTGGTGAAGCTGCTGGTTGGTTTGTGTTGGGTTTTGGTGGCAATTCACTTCTGTCTTGCTGTGGACTCTTTCGCAGGTGGGTTTGCTGGTTTGGAGCTGTCAATCCAGTGCTGGTGTGATTAGATGGCTTGTCAGCAAAGTCTTGCAAGAGGTCCTCCTGGAAAGGTAGACTTTATAGTGAATGGAGGAATATTGTCAGGTAACTTAAAGCTCAAGTTCCCCAAGTGATGGCATATCACAGTCTAATTTTTTTTGTTAATTTTTTTTACCTTTTCCTCTTGTAATTTTAAAGCTGTTTTGAAACAGGGAAGACAGATTTTCATGAACATTACTCCTCTCTAGAGTTACAAACACTTCCAAAGCCCCTGTCTTTATCCCACTTAGTAGGGAATTTATTGTTTCACAGTGTCCTTTGACCATATTTAAGTGAAGGCTGGGAACAAATTACTTTGAAATGGAATTTTCAGGTTTAAGGTTCAGCTGGATTACTCACCCCGGTAGCAGAAACACAAACCAGGTGAAATAAATCTGTCTCCTTGTGATGACTGCTGATGGCCTTCATTCCCTGGTAAGGTGTCACAGCAGGCAACAATGAGTACATCAGGAGGCTTTACAACTACCTCCTTATTAGTAGCTTAATGCTTGAAACAGTCTATACCAAGTGCTGCTGTACTTCACCAGCCTGAGTTCCAGCTTGGCCATCCCTTGCAAAGTGTTCTCAAAGGGCAAGAAAGAATCTGTTTCTGTGCTGTTCTACAGATGTGTATGTTCTCATACTTCAGTTTTTCTTGAATCTGAATAGTAAGTATCAGTGTCTTAAATGCAAAAGAGATGCTTCCAAGTTCACACATAGTCACTTATTTATTCCAAGGAGCGACATTACTTAAGAACTTAACCTATTATTGGAGAGAAAAAATTACAGAGGAGGGTGAAAATATATTGAAGAATTTAGGACAATAGTTAGAAGGAGATGTGATAAGAGGTAATTGAAGACAAAAATGATGGGAGATGTCCACAGCTGCAATTTCAGCAGCTGTTTTTGTAGGCAATTGATGGTGTATGTATGTATGTCCTGAGTTGTGTGATTGCATGCATAAAACCCTGACACTTCTGGAGTCTGAGCAAATGGTGTGTGTGGTCTTCTGTGAACTGACATGCAGATTCTTTCTTACCTGTATTGTTATGTTAAGTACTTTTGGAGACCTTTAGTATAAGTGGTAGAAACACACAAATTTAAAAAGGTGAAATGTATTTTAGAATTCAAAGCTTGATGTGAAAAGGCTCCATATAAATGAACTTTGTTTGTAGCAAACCTTTTACTCATTTATCATAAGGGTTTCTGCTGATGCTTCTGCAGTTTGAGGTGGCTGTCCTCCTAAGACTTACCTTCACACAGTGGTTCTTCTGAAGCATTATGTGACTGCCAGTGTGTGTGTGTGTATGTATCTATATGTCTGAGTGTATGTCATATCTTTAAGGTTCACAGGGACCCCAATCTTTCTCTGTTTAAAGCAGCAAAACTCACATTTACTTCAGTCTGCAGCTTGGAAGTGTGTGGTGTTCTAGTGCCTTGTTACAGGTGCCTTTTCTCTGTTGTTTACAGTTGAGGAAAATAGTCTTCTCTTTATTGTATTGACTCTAAAGCATGTATGTAACTTTAATTTGTGAATTTAGAATGATGGCTATCTGTAGAAATGCTAGTAATTTAGGTAGAACAATTTTTTTTAGTAGCATACTTTGCATCCCAGCATATTGTTGCTTTTTTCCCTGTTTTTTTAATGTATTAATCTGTTTTTTAATAGTCTTGTTCCTTCAAATGCAATTAATTTTGTTTACTTGGGTAACTCATTTTAATTGCACTTACCCCAAATATTCTTAAAGACGAATAGTGAAGATGAAAATATCAGAACTTGGCTGCTTTTATGCAAGTCATGCAAACTGAGTCTGTATTTAGTGTGAGTTTGGGCTCAGTGTAGATGTGGCAGAACTAGGTCCTAAATTTGTAAGTGCAATTAAGGAACTAATTGGATTTTTTTATATAATTACTCAAACACTGATTGTGCACCTTCTGTCCAACCTACTAGTTTGTTGTTTAATTAACCAAGTTGATTTTTTTCCCTGAAATTCTATCTTTTGAAAAGATAAATACATTTGTAAATGTAGTTATATTCCAGCTTCCTAGTCAGCTATGGACCCTAATGCACAGACTTCCCGTGGTGTATCAAAACTTCCTGATGCTGTAAAGCTGCATATTCCTTTTTAGGTAGTTGATGAAGTGATTCTGCTGACAGGGCACCTTCTCTTTGTGTGTGAGGATGCTCCAGAGTCTTGGTGGGCTGCAGAAGGGCTGCTTCCCATGGGTTTCCTGGGCTCTGTGTGAGCAGGATTGGACCTCGGTAATGGAATTCCAATAAAACTCAGTCAGTGCCTTTTAATTAGATTTAATGGGAACTGGGAAGGATCATTAGAGAGATAAACACATGCTTTTGCCAGTAATATGTTCCCTATATTATTAATCTGATTTAATTTGTAAGTTCCTTGTAGCAGGAGTAAGATCTTTCTGTGTACCTGGAAAGTGTTATATGGGTCTATTACATTTTGTTGTTATATATGTGATTGCTTCCCAAGCAGTATGTAAATATAGAACTGGAATTGGGCTCTGTGTGGTGTTTATAAACCCTACTGGTCTGAGAATAGAGTTGGATCCCAGGCAGAAGGTTGTATGTCTCTTTAGCAACCACATTTTTATTGACCGTTTTCTAATAAATTGCAATGGTTTATTAATAACAAAACATTGCAATATGTAGAATGTGCTACTAAGTAACAGGGCTTTTTAAAGGTGATGTAATGACAGTCTGGAACTGAGGCACACTTAGAGATTTTCATTTCTATTCAGTTAGAAATACAGTCTAATCCTCTGGGGTGGAGAAATGGATATTACAATATTAGGAGTTCTAGGTGCAGCACGTTGAATCCTGGAACGCGCTTCCAACACCCACCAGATGCTCCTGAACGTCTCGCATGCTGCTTCCTGCTGAATTATGTGGCCTTTCAGAGGAGCCAAACTTGAAACTCAGCTTTGCTTCAGAAACAGGAACCTACCTGTTTCCTTTTCTTGATACCATCAATGTGTTGCGGGCTGTTTGTTGCCTGGCTTGTCCGTGGGACACCCCTTGGCAACTTTTGTGGGTGATGAAGCATAAGCCATTCCATGTGTTTCAAGTGTTAACAGGATAAGTGCTATAAGATAAAAGATGAGCTTTCACAAGAATAATATATATAATTCCTCAAGGCTTTCATTAAGAAAGAGCTCTTGTTTTTACTAGTGGGTCATAAGCTTCACTGTTGTTGTTCCTCAAATAAGCAAAGAAAACTTTGAGAATGAAAAGGTGCAGATTTCTGCGTGTGTTTGTTTGTTTTCAATACTATATTGGAGTGGGGGTAGAACCATGTGCAAGACAAATGCTGGTGCAGGGCTTTGCAAGTGCAGTAGTTTCCACGGGAGGTGCTTTGTCAAGGAGAGACTGTCCTGTTCACAGGAACACGAACTCCCACAGAAAGATGCCCGTATAACTTTCCTATAATGCTTTATGGTTTTAATCTACCTACCTGCAAACTAGCAAAAATATTATCCTAAGTGATTTAAAAAATACAATCCTGATACTGTCAAATAGTTTGGGCTTCTGCTTATACTATTCTCAGAGGCTGTGATACGGTGGAAAATGCTTGGGTTTCTGTTTCCCTTAGCATGCAGGGAAATATTTTTCCTCAAACATAGTTCTTCTGAATAATTCTAAGGCACTGGAAGCACCACAGTGCTACAATTTCTGGTACATCTCTCTTCCAATGTACTTCGTTTTTTGAGAAATGCTGTAGTGTTGTGTAGTCAAAATTATAAGTTTAAAAAAAAAAAAGCTACGCTGACTCAAGGAGATTATGAAAAATGACAGTAATTTTCTAGACAATAGGTAGGTTTCCCCAAAACACCTGCCTTTTTTTGCTTGCAAATACTGTGAAGATGAAAGAGGAGAGAGCAAAGTAAGATCAGAGCTAGTTGGATGCTCTTTTGCATATGCAAACACAATGGTTTACCCAAAGTATGTTGGTATTTGTGTAAAACTGTCCTCTTATGAAAGTATATCATCTGCCAGTAAGACTTTTCTGGAGAAGAACAGGTTTTATTTATGTTTTAGTGTGCTAACAAATGGATTACAGACCTGAATCACCACCACTGAAATCAATGGAGTCTTTTTTTGTCCTTGGTGGATATAGGATCAGGCTGCATGTAAATGTAAGGGAACTTTGGACCGTTTTAATAAAATTTGACTGAAAAGTCTTAGAGGACTTCAACTTAAATTATATTGTCTATATTCTCCTGTGGCATTTATGCAAGAAAGAGATATTTCTTGCAATATTTTTATTGAAAAGTTTGAGTTTTGCCTGGGTTCCTTAAACTGAATCCATTTCTGTATTTCACACATCTAATTTTGAAATATGGGTTGAAGTCAAGATTAATTTCTCAGGTTATAATAATCCTCTAGAAGATGAGCTATTACACAAACTAGTTAAAAAAATTAAATCAATGACCACCTTCTTGTGAGGTCAGAAAACCAGAGGCATCTCCAGACGTCTCAATATGTACTAAGATGTGGATGGTCTGATAATTGGAAGTCATTAGGTTAGTTAAACCATCTAATTACACAGAACTAGGAACTGCTAATTTTTTAGCTGAAGCACTGCACTTTTCATCAAGAATGGATGTAAAGTTGGTACCTTCTCATGCAGCTTCTCGGGTCCCTAGGAATCTTACCCAGAGATGAGCACACTTGACTTTCTTTTGAGACCTCCCTCAAAGCAGCTATTTTTCCAGCACTATTTCCAAAAGCATAACTAGGGATGGGTGGAACCTGTGTGTTCTCCAGTGCTGATACTCATGTACTGCCTGGAGGGAAACTGGCCTGACTTCCAAGTTCAGTAGAAACACTTGGTTTAAAATATGCTTATTTTCTGTAATTGTTTTGAAGTTGTTTTTTGAGGGAGGTTTGCAGGCAGTGGGAGCTAAAGACTTGGAAGTGAGGGAAACAAGGAAAGAAGGCTACAGAATTGAATTAATTCCTCTTGGGTCCCACATTCTAAGTCAAGTGGTTTATTCTTATCCTCAGATTACAGAAAAAAAATGAGTAGTTGCTTCGTAATAGTGTCTTATTATAGTAGTCTTAGGCAAAACACTTGAGGCTGCGATGTTAAATCACATCCAAGGAAGATGAAGCAAGTTGGAACTATGGAAGTGTGAAATGTAAAGCACTGCCCTGTGCCTACAGCTTTGACAGAAACAAAACAAGGCTCTGTTGGAGCGAGAGGGTATTTTGCAGGATGTGTCTTAGAGGCTACCCTGAGCTGCAGCAGTTAAAAGCATAGGGCTGCCATAAGCCACTTCTCTGAGAACGTATGCTGTGTATATACACATATATAAACCCTTGGATATATAGGGAGAGCAGTGAAAGGTACAGTTGCTACGTACAGCAAAGACCAGGGTTTTTTTTGAGCAGACAAAATCTTATGCCCTGACCCAAGTGGCCCATTATCACATTTCTTCAGACTGGAGCAAGCTGTTCAGGTCAGTGTGTATGTACAGACCCATCCGAGTGGATTCCTCGGCTTGCACTTCCTACATTACATTTTTTTTCACTCCCTCAGTGTTTTGAATGGCTGTGACTGGAGCAGAGTTGACAGTACACAATATTACCTGTTTACTCTGTAGATTAGCTGACACCAGTTCTCCAGAACATAATCTGCCACATCTATGCTTTCGAAGACTTGTGAACTGCATCTCCAGTAGCATCACAAGAGAGGGTCAGATCTGGGTTTCTGTAACTTTGATTTATTTCCCCCAGATTTCTAGGCATGTATGTCCAGGTCTCCAGCCTTTGTCCTCTGAATAGTTTCTTTCCTGTCTGTCAATACACAATTTTGGCCACTCTTGGGGACCTAGGAAGTTTCAAGCAGATGGTTGTCAACGGACGACGGCAATACTCTGAAATATTGCTCCAATGCAAGTTGTGAAGCTCAGTATTTAAAGCACGTTCAAGTGTATAAAACCTGCTTATATTTCTAATGCCATTACTACCTTTGCTGTGGAATGTTCTTGCTGCAATTCCTACGTTTCTGTGATAACAAATGATTTCTTTTACTGAAAACAGCAGAACTTCCCATAGCAATTAGCGGTGTTCAGTAATGAGTAAAACACTATGAATCATGTTATGAGTTCATGTCACTTAGAATCGTTAAATGCTCCTCAATGGAACCACACTGATTCACGTTAATGGGTGACCTGCCTTTCCACAAGAGTATCACACTGTGTTAAAAGTGCCTTGCAAAAAGTTCTAATACAACTGCAGTCGCAGTGAGTGCCTGTGATTGCCATTCTGCTGTTGACTGGTGCTCCAAACACAACCGGGAAAAGACTTCAGTACTCAGGAGAACTTCAATATGTGGCTGTGACTCTTCAGGAGCATAAAAGCATTTGTGGAAAACAAGTGTTTCAGAGCTAATAGGTGTGGCACAACTTGGATTCTCCTTCTGCATTGCATTGGCTCATCCGGCTATTTGTGTCTATGAAAAGCATGATGCAAATATGCAGATTTAAGAGTCTTCTACAGGTTTATATATCTTAATGAAAAATGTCAGAATGTAATAGATCAGCAGTCTGTTTAGTCCCACAGTAGCCTGCTTTTTTCCTGAAGACAGCACAGCATGTTCTTGGTGGCCCTAGGAGTAAATTAACCTGTCAGAGTGTTCAGCTAATGACTCTTTCTGTGATTTTTTTGGGGAAGGAAATACCTGTCTGTTGGGGATGTCCCCACTGCCTGATTGTGCACACCTAGAAGTAATTTTCCACTTTTTTTTAAAAAAATCTGTATGTTTCATTCTATTTGCTATCCCTTTTTTATGTTGAGGGGGAAAGCTGCCTGACCAAAGTGGAAAATATTTGAATACTTGCAATTCATATGACACCTGAGAAGACTACTTTGTGTTTTACCATGAGCAAGCGGAGTGGTCATTTTACTTGTTTGCTTCTCTTTTGACATTGGCATCCTGAGTAGGATATTTTTCTCTTTGCCCTTCCTCCCCCTGCCCCCTCAAGTTTACGAAATCTCCTGCCTGGGAAGATCTCTTGAGTTCACCTGGCCAGGTGCTGCAGAGCTTATCAGAGAGTAACAGCTTTTGATGATACAGGTGCCTGTTGAGCACTGCTTTCATTTGGGGTTGCAGCCTCAGGGAGACAAACTAACTACAAGTGGATAATGGAAACAAAAAGAGGCAGGGAGGGTTACTGGTTAAATTGCAGGATTATTTTATTTGGTAGGGAGCAATAAAGGCCGTGTCCAGTATGGAAAAACAAAACAAAAAAGAACCCTAACAGCTTCCACAGTGCTTCTAAAGCAAAAAAAGAGCTTGTATTTCTGAATAGGTTAGGAGATAAGTAGCAACATTGGGCATTTGCAAGTATTGTCTCTTATAAGCCACCGGGAAATCAACCTCCCTTCTTTCTTTCCTGAAAATACAGGAGCCTTCTTGAAGCATTTGCTTTTGGGAATTAATGTGATAGCGAAAAAATCGTGAATGATTTGGATTTAATCTTTATAGAACTGAATAATAACATGCTGTGGGACTTCAGGTCTGCATAGGTATATTTTACATTCACCTGTCTTATTCTAGATGTAAAGAATTTTTTTTTCTTGACTGATAAATAACTGAAGGTTTGGAGCAGCTCTTCCCAACAGAAATTGTTACCACTGCTAAGGGGGGGGGGGAAGTCAGCAGCAGTGCAGTGATGTTTCAATAACAGCAAGTAATCCCCCCCACACTCGAGCAATAAAGTTGCATGGGATCCAGTTAGCTTTCTTGTCAGCATCTTTCTATTGACACCTCTCTGTCAAAAAGATGAAGTGATGAGTAAAACCAAACTCTGTTTTCTCTTACGTTAAAATGTATTCTGCAAAGCTTTTGAGAAATACAAAGCATATGGACTTTGCAGATAGTGTTTGCATTTGGGACTTGTGGGGAAATTTATGTGAACTTTGTGCTGTGGAAATAGTTGCCCTTTAAAGCAGCTGATTATATTAAAAATAAGCACATCACTCAAAGCTGTATTTTGTGGAGTAGTCTGATCTTTAGAGCTCTTGTTTTTGTTTTTTGAGCAGGAGTGTATAATTAGTATAAACTGAGTTTTCAAAATTAGCCACTTGGAGTAGATAGACCCACTTTTTTTTTTTTTCCCTGAGAAATCTGTTAGTGTTTAAAACCATCAGACAAAAACCAAACCCTGGCAAACTAAGAGTATTTTGCAGCTGTGGGCTGAGCCTGCCTAATAACATAGTCCAAAAGCTCATTAATATCGATCTTCTTAATTCTCTCAATAACCTGAACATTCTTTCTAATTACAAGAGGAATAAAAAGCAGACCGATATGTTCTCAGATGTCAAAGTCTGATGGACCACAAAACATCCAAAAGGATATACTTCAAAAGCAGTAAGTAGGAGGTATGTGTGTGAATTCCATTAGCCAGTAATAATATGCATACCCATACTTGGGAGGGGGAAAAAACCCACCACTTAAAACCTGTACTTTCTGCTAGAGCACTGGGGCTCGTATACTTCCCAAGGCTAGACCTTCTGCTTCCCCTTTCCAGGCTTTCCCGTGGAAGTGGCTGGGGCAAAGCTTTTGCAAAACTGTGAAATTAAAAGGAAGTACCTGAGCAGTTGGGACTGGGTAAAGCACGGCAGAAAAGGGTGGAATTGGGCTTCAGCTGCGTCCATGCTGGTGGTGAGCAGGGTTGTGTGTTCCTCGAGTCCATTGCATGAGTGAGGTGGGCATCGGGGGAATGGGGCTAGTTCTTTGAGCAAAGTATGCATTTAAATGCATGTTCATTAAGAAAAAAGGCAGAATTTGTACTTTTTTAGGACAATGTGAAGGAAGTGTTACAGAGTGGGGAAGAAAGCCTCTCTCCTTTTCCCTTCCCTCTTTGCCCTTAGTAACCCTTTGCCAGATAAGCTCCTCTGAGAGCTAGAAATGCTCTCTGTGCTGGAGGTGGTAATGCTGGTGATGCTGTGCTTGGAGTGTGGGGTGAGGGATGCATCTCTGTGACTTGTCTACCTGGATCATATCCTGGCTTTTGCCTGGAGGAGGGTGCCTGCTCCTTTCCTGCCGAGCCCAGGCAATCAGCTTCCATCTAGGTTGTCTTTGAAACAAGCGATCGGTAAAATAGGGAGGGAAAACCTGAGCAGACCCTGGGAATGCCAGTATTGCCCGTGGGGCTGAGGTTGCTGCTCTGTCCATATTCTCATTGGGTGGGTGATGCTAAAGCTTGAGATCGCTTTTGAATTTGAGAGATTTGGAAACCACTGGCTAGTAACAGCCTGGGAAGGAGAAACCGTGTCCCAAAAAGGTGAAGAGATTGAAGAAGGAAACCCCAAGAGATTTCCTTCCCCAAGCACTTGTAGCTGGGCCCTGTCTGTATGGAGGAACAAAAGGCTTGGTTCCATCCATCTCCCCCTTATTAGCCATGACAATATAATGTTTTGCTAAAATGTGTTCATCATGCTGTTAAAAAAAAAAGGGGGGGTTAGAAATCTACTTATAATAAATGAAGATTTATTGGTTTGGGTGTCATTGATGCACATAATACAGGTTTGGAATACTAACTGGAATTGGGGGGGTGGGGGGAGAAATGTCCTGGTGCCATTTAATGAACTATCTGGCCAATATTTCTTCTATTTTATTCAAAAATCTGTAGATTGCAACTGGCTTCCAACGCTCTTGTACAACTCTGCCAAGAGTTACCAAATAAGCACATGGAGATGTAGAAAGCCTTGTACACTTCTGTGTGTACCAGATAAAATCACACCTTAAACTGTGGAAAGGGTTTGTGGTAACAAATCGGGATATAATGATTGCATTTTGTAATTAAAAGAAAGTGATTAGAAGAAAATGAATGTTTTATTTTCTAAGCATAGCAGGAATATCTCTCGGTAAGTGTGTCTGTGTGGGATAACTGAGGGGAAATGGGAGCAATGCTTTCTTTTTAACTTAATACATACTGGTAGCCTGATGTAAATAACCTATTTTATGCAAGTAACGCTGCAGAAGCATTCTTATTACTTGTTCTCTGTATTATTTTATTTGAAGTGACACTGCAAGCTTTGATCAAGATACAGGAGGTTACAATTTCAACAGGAGTTTGAATCAAATTTGGGGATTGATTGCCTTATAAGATTTAATAAAAAAAAACCAAAACCCAAAACATAAAACACAACCAAACAACAGTCTGTTGTCTTTTTAGAGAGCTGATTTAAATAAACTTCCCTATTATTTGTCCAAGTAACCTTGAGAGAACAAGAACAGTGTGAATTTTGAGTCCTAATTTTGGGATGTCCCAGCAGTTTAAACTGGAAGCTTCTGTGCTTTGCTGGTGCCTCTCCTGGCTCCTGTCCTGGGCTCGGGGCTTCCCATGGGAGTGCTGCTGCAGGTCCCCCCACCCTTGTGAATATTGCACTTGTCATTTGGAGGGCTACGAGCAGAAAAGAATAATTCTGGATTTGTCACTCAAGGTCAAAGCACTGGCATCAGATGAATAGTTCAGTTTTTAGCTTAAAATGCTGCAGACAGCATTTTATGGGTACAGAATATGTAAAGCTCAGCTTTTCTGTAAGATCCTCCAAGGGGGGGAGTGCGTGGAAATCTAAACCTGTCTGGGGAGACATTAATGCCATGTCAAGTGACTACGTTTTGGGGACAGGGAGGCCAAGTTGGGAAGAGTTTAAAAGCGAACTAAAAGAAACCTAAAACTACTGAATGAATTTTATTACATCTTTCCCATCTGCCGGAGCTCTTGCAGTCCCTCTGGTCAGGCTTCCAGCCGTAGCTCTCAGGTTGAAAGGTTAATGACTCATTTACTAAGCATTGCAGTTTTCTTTTCATTTTTCATTTATAATTATCTCTACTCCTTGAAAATATGAAAGGCCCTTCCAAAATGTATTGTACTTACGCGTTATTGCTGTCAAAGTTATTAAATCATAAATCTTTGAAAGTTAAATCCAAATATGCAGTAATATATTTGGTCCCTGCATGACCACTCTGATGTGGGAGTGACTAGAATTGTATCAGGGCAGCTCTGGACCAGCGGCAGATGTTTCCAAGGATTGAAATGTTCATTTGAATACCCATTTCGTAGGGTTTCTGTGGGAAAGATGGACACAGAGGAGCCTTTAAGGGTGGTGGAACAAGGGAGTGGAACAGATTCAGCTGCAGTGTTGGTTGTGGTTTGCTGGGGCAGGAGCTCAGTGTGAGTGCTGGATAAAATTCGGGTGAGTAGATGCGATGGTGATGTCTTGTATGGAGGTCTAATAAAAGATAAGAAAAGAAGAGCTGTATCCTGAGCTCTGGTTAGAGGGGTGGCGAGGAAGAGAGAGGAATTTGCCAGTAACTTGCAAGTCATAGGCCTAAAACACTGAGATGCTGGTGGTGGTTTCAGGGAATGGAAGATGACGAGGGCAAAAGCCAAACTTTTCCCATCCCTTTGATACCGTATTCATGTTCGTGCTGCTTTGTGAATTCCTTAAATTAGCCACTTCACTTTTCTGCGAGTCTACTGTACTTTGACTCTTAACTGAATGAAGTCCCATTATAAATGACATCTTTCCACCAGTCCGGATACAGGTTAGCTCTCCCAGGAGGTGTGCTTTAATGAGGTTATTGCTATGACAGCTCAGCTTCAGGCAGCACACGTGCCACTTTGAAATACCCTCTCTCCCCTCAAATAGTATAGCAACTTCTGCGAGCGGATTTTGCAAAGTTCCCTTTTCGTGGAATTTATGACCAGCGCGTTGTATTTCTGTTCTCCTAATAACGCAGCTGAGGTTTTGACAGTCCGTGCTGTTTGTTTCTGCTTTCTCGTTCTGAAATGTTAATAGCGATGCATAGTTTGACAAGTTGAAGAAACAACAAGGTGTTAACTCTGGCAATTTCAAAGGATGCTTTATGGGCTGAGTCAACAGAGTTACAGAAAGAACAGGCATGTACGCTGCAGTGTTTACAGTGGAAATGCATGGGACCTGTCTGTATCCAATTCATATCGGAGAACTTCTAAACAAATGGAAATTGTTTAATCTATAGCATGGCAACGGGTAGGAATAAGTGTTCCTATTGCAATGAAGCAGTGTAGGTGGGTGCAATGATTTGCCTCTTCAGAGGAGCTGGCTGTGGTCTACATCCATGCTGTGTATAGTATCTCAAAAATGTTAAGTCCTGCAGTTAACATTTTTCAGAGGCTGGAAAAAGCACAAAAGTCTGAACCACCATTTAACAATGTGATTCCATGAATATGTTGGGCCAGCCTTTAGGAAGGATGGTGGCAGAGTAAGCAGGCAGTATTGTGAGTCTTTCTCTGTTGCTGCTCACCTATGAAATTGGGAAATGTCATTTTAAACTCAAATGAGCAGCTCTAAAATGTATTTCTGCTGCCTTGGTGTTTTCCAGGTTTTTTTGTAGAGATGGATAACTTTTTGCCATTCAGTCTCTTCCAGGCTTTGAAAGTGAATATTTAAACGGTAAGACTTTGACGTACAGAAAGGAGTCCTCAAATCTGACATGACCTCTATAAATGTTGCCTTAAACATCGGCCTGGAGGAAAAGCCTTATTCCCTTTTCATAGGTGTTCCATTTCCTTGTCTGCTTAGCTGTGGACTGTTGCAGTTGCTTCTCATCTGGTATGTTGTTCCACTCACCAGTGGGTGCTCTGCCACCTCACTACCTGTTGGAAACAAACTTCTTTATCATCACTCATCTTAGTGAAATTCAACCCAGAGAGCTGCGGAGGAGCTATGTATTCGAGCCCAGAAAACTTGCCCTTTTTGAAGTTAACTGGCTTATAAGAATTTTCTTGTCTGCTTTAGAAACAGTGCACTAGAAAGATTTTTTTTTTCTTTTTAGTGTTTTATTGTAAGTTAAAATACTTTGGTACTAAAAAGTAAAAAGGCTGGCTATATAAATCAATGCTTCATTGTATTTATTACGCTATTTACTAAGCCTCCAAGTATACTAAATTTTTATAAATGCAAAATCATTCGGCTGTATCCAAACTGCTTCAAAAGATGCTGATGAGAACATTTAAGGTTTTTGCAGGTTCTGATCGTACTGTTTGCCATAAGAGTGCTTGTCCCAGTTTCTTTCTATGACTGAACTGGAAGCATGATTTCTCTGTAATTTTAATGACTGGTAAATAGGTTCACATATTCCACACATTACGTTATTTTCCCTATTCTCTTTGGCTTGCTTGGCCATCAGTGCCATTTGTTCCCTGATCATAATTTTGCCCTCTTTGGAAAGAAGGTAAGGGAGATTAGCAGGTGTAGTCCACCTCCCTCCCCAAAAAAAACAACCAACAACAAAACACAACCCAAAACCCCCACAAAACTACAACAGGAGAAGCAAACTCTGCACCCAGGATGCATCAAATAAAGGAGACCAGATGCTGATCACAGGGCACATGGTACTTATTCTGGCTTCTGCCTTCAAAGATTGTTACAAGAACAGAAAACACGCTGTGATTTATTCTTGTGGCAAAAAAAACCCCTCCAACCTGCAAATGGAACAAGAAGTACAGAAATCTCAATATGTTGTTGCTAATACAATTTACATTTAGAACAGTGTGTCCTCCTTCACCATTATGCTCTGTTTAAACTCAGCTAAATTAAACTGCTCTATAGGCAGAGCTTCTTGAACTGCAGTCAGAACTTTCACTAAATGAACATCTAACACTTAATTTAATGGTAATTATACAGCTTCTAAAAAATATAATTCCCATGTATTGTATTTGTTCAGTAGTTATCTCCACGTATAATAATATCAAATTATTATGCTGTCTCTCAAAGTTATAAATCGTGTCATTTTTACACAGACCAGAAAATGACTTGCACTTAAAGATATGTTTATCTGTATATATAGGGTGGATTTTAAATGGAACAGTTCCAGACATAATTTTCCTAATATTGTTTAATCCATCTTTAATTAAAATGTTAATTGCTAATCCAGATATTACACATAGCAAAATCAACCTACAGTCAACTCTGCCTTATTTGCACAAGGATGAAAAACGTGCCATTACATGGCAACCTGCTCTTCAGAATTGCTGTGTACTCCTCTTTCATCTGTGATAACCAACCAAAAATATATTGTTGAGTTATTGTACTATTTATCCCCCTAAAAAAGGATATAAGGGGCAGGAGGGGGAAGTTTGATGTAGTGCTGGTTAAAAACTTCCCACCGGGGTCAAAGTAGGGCCTGAAATACACTTTTTTTTTTTTAGGGGATTTTATTTTGCACAGAATGGGTTATGCCAGTGCTGCTGCTCCCAAAGTTGCCCCTGACAGTTCCTCAGCTAGAAAACACTGCTGAAATCATGTCTTCTCTGTAGTCCAGAACAAAACTCCCTCTGTGCAGCAGCAATGTTTTTCAGAAGTCAGACCCAGTCACTCTTGTTTTCCAGCCAGGGGTTACAGAAGGTAAAGTTAGCTAGCCCAAGGTTGTGCTTGTCATGTAACAAGCCCATTAAGGTCGCTGACTTGCTTCAGAGGGCTGCCTTTGCTTTTCATCCCTGAGATACAGGCTGTGTGCAGCTCAGTTTACTGAAGTTTACCGATTAAGGGGTTTTATTTTGGTAGTACTCTGTCGGTAGAGTTACAGCATTTCACACGTTGCAAACAGTTCTGTTACATCCTGGGCAAAATTGCCCTTGTAACTGTGTCCAGTGAGTCTCTGGGGAGAGGCTTGAATTAGGGGATCTCGTTAACAGAAGAGAATTACAATCCTAGGGGCTGAAAATTTGTTATTAATGTAAAAATATTAGGAAATATTAATTGCTGAATGGAATGACACACAGTGCTTTGCACCTCTGAAATCTGTTCCTTGGGATCTCTTGGCTTGTAGGTATCTTTTTCATCTGTTATTAACGGCATCGGTAGGACAATATTTAAGAAACACAACTTTGAATTTCAGAGTGGCCACGTTCAATAGAAACCCTTCAAACCACCCAAGCTCTTTCAGTCAAAGCCACATATTAAATGAGGGGAAAAAGACTTGCCTATAGAGTGCCATCTGTTGATTTGGATTTAATTAGAAAGTGATTTTCATACTGTCTCACTCGTGTAAGTGACACCACTTGATACAGAGTGTATACTAATAGATAGGCTTTTAAAAACATCCAAATTTTTCATAAAAGCTGAAAGCAAAAAGATTCCTCCAAAATACATGTAAAATATTCACTATCGCTGAAGAGTATTAAACAAAAGTCGTGTCTCTTGATTCCAGAACTCTTAACTATCTGCTTCTATTTGGGATTTGTCCGAATACCATTGGAAAGCCTTGAGATTTTGGGTTTTGGATGTGCCTTTCTCATATTTTTTGAACCTGTTCATTTTTTCATCAAAGGAGGTCACCTCTTCACCTTTCTTTTAATCTTTCTTCTCTCTCATTCCCATTATTCCACTGTTCTTTCCGACTTGTGAAAGTCACTTAATCTCTGTTTGAAACTGCACCTGATTTGCTCCAGCAGCACGGCTTCTTTTAGCAAGTTCATCCAAATGGATAAAGAGGAAGATGCCTTTGACATCTCTGCTGTACCAGGAGGATGCAGCAGCTCCTTGGCTGGGAGCTACAAAAGAGAGGTTATTTTAGGAATGCTATGGATTTGTGTGTAACTCTTTGGCTTGGTTTACTCTGTCTTTGAGATGTTTCAATATCTGCTATTTATGCATGAATAATACTGCTATTTATAGCTTGTTTTCGGGCAAGAACACTGGCCACTGCCACAGGGAGAGGTCATCTGCCTGCCTGCATGGAAATTGCATTCGGTTTGGTTCCTCACAAGACCACAGTCAATCTAAAAAAAGTCCAAGCTCCACCACTTTTTCAAGGTGAGGTGGTGTTTTTGAGTTGTGTTAGCCAGGCAGAGCCCTCTCCAGACTATCTTGTGCCAGCTGACCCATCCAGGCAAGCCCAAAGCCAGGCTCCTGGGGGAGCTCTTGGCTTTCCCTTTGCCGAGTCCTTAAATCCTCTTTAGTAATAAATGTGCAGTTGTGCTGTTTGAGGAAAAGGTGCTGTCCCACCACCCAGTATCCTTGTCTCTGCAATCTGCTTGAAGAGTGGTCTCCTAATGCCTGGTCCACTTAACACAGGCAAGTAGCTGAGGCTCTAGAGCCAGTTCTTGTGCCTCAATTGTAATATTTTTTCTTGTTCTTAACTAGACAGAGCAGATTAAGAGTGATTTCATTTTCCTTTTACGTTGTAGGTGAGGACTAGCAAAAACTAAAGACAAATCTGCTATTGCAGCTCTCACGTCTGAGAGAATGGGCTGAGAAGGTTCAGAATTGGCGACTAGTCTTCACAAAATACTTCCAAAGTCATTATTGAGTGAATAATCTTATGAATGAGGGGGCTATATAACAATTGCATTCTCGAGAATAAGTTTTTCACTTAATTTGCCTTTGGAAACTGATTTTTCTTGAACCTGCAAAATTGAGTTCTTGCCCAAGTAGAGGATCAGTTACCAAAAAATTATGAAATGCATATTGGATGTCTGTTGAGTCAGAGCTTATCTGGTGGGGGGAAAATGATGCACTTCAGAAGAAAGCATGCAGATAAATCAAAACTTCTCTTCAGAAGGTATCAGAACACCCACTCCGTGAATGTGAAGAACTTACAGGCTTTAAATGCCACTTATTAACTGGTGATGAACTGGGAAGGGAGATGCTGGTTGGAAAACAGTTTGAGTAGGTGTGTAAAAAAAACTCAAAAGGTTTCTTTTAGCATGACAGAAGGGAAGGGAAGGGTGGGATGTCTGACTCAGGTTATTGTCATGGGTAAAGTGGCCAGAAGAGTCTTAAGTTTTGAAGGGAGAAAAAACAAAAAGGTAGTTTTGGGGAAGAAAAGGACAAAAGAAAAGTGGGAGATAACCTTAACTTCTTGAGATTGTTCTCTTTTTTCCTTCTTTGTTCTAAGTAAACAGATTCATTCTGGGCCTTTAAAGTTCTCACATTTATCTTGGAATAACTATCCCCAGAGCTTCAACCTTTTTACTAAACTCCCTTTAAAGAAAACTCTAACTGAAGGTTTAACAACCCCTCTCCTCCAATAAAGATTGTTCAATAAAATCATAACTGTGTATTCCTTGGCACAAATCCACGTGTCTGATTCTGCATAGATGCAGGACAAAACCTATTGAAAGAACGGGAGGACATCCACCAGATTTACTCTTATTCGGTTTTCTTGGCTTATTTTATGTCTGCCTGCCCCCCAACTTTTCCTTTATATGCTTTTAGTGCAGCAGAATGATCTGACACAGTACTGGTGTCTCTGGTTGTATGAGCTCTATATTCACATCTTCTTGCCATACATGTAGTTTAAACCAGCTTTAAAAAGCATCCTTTTCTCATACAATACCTGTAGGTCTATGATTGGGAAGCTCTTTAAACAAATCCCATTACTTATTTACTGCCAGGCAGTTGCTCCTCAGCCAGCCTCCTGTGGGACTGGGTCGATGCACCTCTTCCATCCCATGTGGTTCTCTTTCTGGTGAGTGGTTTATTTCCCATTATAGTCTTCAAAATCCTCCTAGCTTTCTATTTAATATGCTATGCTTGTCGTCATCAATTTAGAATTTCCTGCAAGTAAGCACAACCCTTGTTTTGCTCAGGTAACACCTTAAGACCTAAAACTATGAGTGCAGTTGCAGAGACTTTTTTTTTTGGTATATGATTTTTTTGCTTTAAAAATACATTTAATAACTGTGTTCACATTTCTTCAGTGGTCTAGCAATAACTTCTAAGTGCCTTCCCACTGTGGTGATTTCTAGTTCACTTTCAAAAATCCAGCTTATTGAAAATGTCACTATTAATAGCCTTCTGGTGGTACAATAAAAGATAATTCAATAGGATATCCCAGTTAAGCAGGGTACTTTGTTTACATTGGGTTTATGCCCAGCAGCTGCTTATGCTGAAGTTCTACAAATAGTAGAGGAATTAATCAAGGTGTAACCATGGGGACAAGGCAAGTGCAGTCACCATAATGTGACCTGTAAAGATGAATTACGTAATTCATCTGCAATTTGGTGTGATCATAGGTAATAAGCTACCAATTTCTTGACTGCCTTGGTGATATGGTAATGCTGTTGTAGTTGATACTTCCCAGAAGTGTTCAGGAAAATGTAAAGATAGGGCTCTATTTTTCTTAAAGGTCTGTCCATAAGGGCTGAAATTAGGTTCCAAGTATGCATATATATATATATAGCACCATATGTGTGTTTCTGTGTGCAAATTGCATGATAACTCGTGCGTATTTTCCGAGTAAAAGGTGCAGGGAAAAGCAACTGGTCAGTATTAGTGAGAAGAAAGTCATTTAATTGGCTTTTTTTCCTTTTTATTTTTAGCTTGCAAGATAATTGCCTCATTACGGGTGGTCGGTTCTGATTTTATTATATCAACGTTTATCAGAACTACGTGCAGCTCCCAGAAAGCTGTAACCAGTCACAAAAGCCTTTTGGATGCTCAGAAATGGCTATTAAGAAAGGAATAGTTCAAATATCTAAAGATGGGCTATCCAGCAGAAGAGCATTTGGGGGCGGGGGAGCGAGGACCCTTACGTTGTTATGCGAAATGAATAGTACAATTCACTTCACTTGGCCCTACATTTAAAGCTCATCAAAACACCCGTGGGAATATATGAATGAGTTTGTTGGAATTGCATTATTTAATTCGATTGTTTCAATTGCCTTTCTACTTTTAGAGGCCACCATTTTTTTTTTTTTTAGCTGAAAACACTTGGCGCTTTGGATTTGCTTGTGTGCTTGTTGTGTACGCTCGCTGCTTTGGTTCTCCTCCAAAGGGTTTTAGTTGTTGGGGTTTTTTTTTTTTCTTTCTTTTTCCCCCCCCTCAGAAAAATAGTGAGAATGAATGTGTTGGCAAAATGGAGCCGTGACTTCAGAGAGAGTTGTGAATACTGAATGCAGAATCTTTCTCTCGCGCTGCAACGGCAGGAAAACATTCGCCAGCTTTTTATGAAAAATCCTGCGTTTGTAATTATGCCCCCCCAAAAAGAACAATTCAAGGGAGGAAAACTCTTAAACCCTGATCTGCCAACATTTTCTGTGCGAGTGGACAGATGGGGCCCGATTTGCTGTAAACAGAGTTTTGCACTGGTTCAAACAGCTCTATGTCTATGCTGCTGGATCTGGGTTTGAATGCTGGAGAAGAAACAAAGTTAGCTTTCAACAGGGCTAGATAAAAGATAAACATGCAGGGGATGATGTGGGGAAAGCTTTTCCTCGTTCCTGCAGCGTGAGGTGGTGTAATTCTTGATGCTGTTCTTTTTTTTTCAGTCTATAAAATGTATGTATCAGATGGGCTAATAGTTGTTTTGACACCATTCTGGCAAAACCAGGCAAGAGTTGTTGGTTTGTGCAGCCGAAGGGAATCCTCCCGAACCCTCCCCTTGAAGTCAATGGCAGCTTTGTCATTGACTTCGAGATTAAAGGGTTCAGTGAGGTGAATTGACTTAAATCAAAGTGATTTAGCCCTGATTTAAACCAACAAGCAGAAAACTTTGATTTAAATAATTGATTTGAATCTTATGGTGAATTTATAGTGTTAGCTGTTTTCTTGGAGACAAATCACTTCACTGTTGTGTCAGTTTAAATGTACTGATATGTGACCAAAGAGAAATTTAGCAGGTGTATTTTTGGTCAAACAGTGAAACAGTCCTCTGTTCCCAGTTACATGGGTCTTTTCCTGACCGGGTCCCTGTTCAATCTTAAACCTTTATAAATTTTTAGCTCCCGTTCGAAATGTGTGAGAGCGAGACTTAATTCAGCGTCTATTAATTCTCAAGACATGCATTAGCTTTTATATGCCTTTATTTTCAATTTGGATATAATTTAGCTTGGATTCTAGGCATTTTATCCACTGTTTGGAGTGGATTTTTGTGGTCACTAGAGGGAGCACATTGTTTCAGGGAATGAAAATTTTAGTCTTATCCAAGCAGAATGCTCTAATCAGGCAACAATATATACTCTGTCTATATATATGTGCTATTAGTAGTCAAGTTTGCATATCTCGGGTCACTTGTCAAGGGCAAACCTTGCAAAAGATAAGGGACATCTTTTTTTTTTTTTTTTTTTGAAAAATCTTGTCTAAAAAAAGTATTTCTCACGCTTTCTAGGATGCAAGAGTGGCACCTTGCGTTCTCCAGCACGGCTTAAAATACAAACAAGGCACAAAGTGTCGAGGCAGGAGTGTCAGATTTCAGGCCTAGGCTGTTTTTCAGTTACAAGAGTCTTTGATATACATGTGTCTTTTATATACTTTGATATACGTGGGTCTTATATATACTGCTGCATGTTGGATGTGAGAGAGATGTACCAGCAACATCTTCCTGCTCTTCTGCAGAGTGGTTGCTTCCCATGGGGCTGTGTCTTCCTTGCCCTGTCCCAGGAAATCCCACAAAAACCATAGCATCCAGGCAATACAAGAAGAATATGAAGATGATTTTTTTTTAATTAAATTTCTGAAGTACTTAGGTAAATAAAGAGATGCTTAAAAAAAAAAAGTAGTGTGGTGCTCTTCATGCTTTATCCTTCTTTCTCCACTAAAGAAATCTATTGTCGGACTAAAATGAGATTTGTTACCAACTAAAATACTTTTTGGACAGGGATATGAAGTGGTTGGTATTGCATTCAATTGTACAAGATGAATGACATTAGAATGTTTGGTGATGAATAGATAGAAATATTTCATGTTTTCTGATTGTAAGGGTTGGAGCACTGGTAGTATGAGGGGGGTGGTCTTTTTTGGTTTGTTTTTTGTCTGTTTTCTCCTCTTTTCAGCCTTTAAACCAGTTTAAATTTGAGTTTCCATGACTCTAGGTTGGTTTCAGTAATGTGACATATGTTCCAGGGCTATGTTTTGGTTATAATAAGAATATTTTGTCTCAGATATAATTTTATTGGCTTGTGTTAAAATGCATTGATTTTTTTGGCTGAAATATTTGGGCTTCGGGGTGGATGCATTTGTTCTGGTTAGGAGTGCACTGGAGTCAGTAGAGCTCTTGTGTTTCAGCAAATACATTTCCATTTAAAAGCAAATGTAACATTGGAAAAGATTAAATGGACATTAATTGTTCAGGCATCATATTTTCAAGGATGTCACTTGAAGACAAAACATTGTGACACTTGAAGGGATGCTTTCTGATCCCCTCTATTAATCACTTTCAACGTATGTAATTGTAAATCTTTTGTGTAATGTGGTGTTTGCCTTGCTCTAACACGTGGTTATATTAGTGATTTCTGTCTTTCTGTCTTAACTCGGAGATAATAAGGTTGGCTGACTAATGCCTATTCAATTTCTTTTACCTCTGCAATGTAATTGAAGTGAGATGTGAATACAATGTCTTTAACCTGTCATCAAACAAGAGCCTTCAAGTTGCTGGTCTGAAGCAGTGCTATCAACGTCATCCATGATAGCAGGTAATCAGTTGCACCTATTGATTTGACACAGATTTCCATCACTTCTGCCAAGTGTGCTGTAACCCCTCCAAAACCTCTGCTACTCGAAAGTTTATTGTTTTCTCTAATGTGTCTCCTTTTCTGCATTCAAAAAGGGAATACTTCCCTATTTTGCATGGTGAAGAATAAGTAGTAATTTTTGTGATGCTTTAAAGTCTTCTGGCACTGTCAGTCTGCAACTTTGCTGTTAGTACACAATGAAGTTTGCTGGTGCCAGTACTGGAAACAAATACCTGTTGCATAAGAAACTACCATCTCTGAACCAGAATCAAGACCCAATATTGAAGCTCAAACCAATGACTCTGTGGTGCTTTGCCAACAAATTCCCCTTCCTTGTGTACAGTTATGCAAGCTCTTTGCTGTGGTCCTTAGTAAACACACATTAAACACATTTATAGACTCATATTTTCCCTTCCCATGTTGAAATCCACAGAAAAGGCTTTGACAGAGGAAATCTGTGGATGTTTTGTGGGGTGCTCCCCCTTTCCCCCCCGTTTTTTTTCTCCTTTTTCTGTTTTTAATTCTCCACTAGTCATTTGCCATCAGGACAAGTTGGTCTCGCTCCCTTTTCCGTGAGTTGTCACTAGCTCAGACTTTTGTCTGGTCTCTGTTGGAGATGAAATATCTGTGGAAATTATGCATGTGATAATTCCAGACAAGCTTTGGCTGAGTTTGTCGTCCATGTCAGCAGATGGAGCTCCAATGGATCTCAACTTCATTGCCAACACTGAAATTGCCTCACTGGCTGGCCAGTGCAGTTATTGCTTGATACCTGGCAGTCTGGTCCTGGGTTCATAAATAAAAATGTCTTTATTTGTGTGTTTCTGTGGTGTTCTTTTCCACGGTGGACATCACAAGCTATAACACAAATGGAGCAAGCAGGCTACAGTGGAAACTGCTTAGAAAGCCATTCCTTCTGTAAGAGAAACATACCTGTTATGTGGCTGTAGCCTGCTGTGCTCTGTGCCGTTTGGCCATGGTGGAGAGGGTGGAGAAGCTCTCCTCTTGCTCCCTTCCTCTTGCCAAGTATCCTTCCCCTTGATAAGTCTGTGCTCAGTGTGACAAGAATGACATGAGATTCAAAGATTGCTTAAAATGTGTCTCAGTAAGCCACCCACAGTATCTGAATGAAAATGTGTCATAGTACATCTTATTCCCAGGTATTCAATCTTTACAACACGTAACTTATGGAAATGTTGGTTTATATATGTATGTCTTTCATGTGAACTTCACTTTTTTCCATTTTTTGGCTGTTCAGCTCTCCCTAAATCTCATGCAAGTATGAGGTTCATATTAAAATTCTGTTACTTTTACCTTTAGTCCACACATGATTAAGAATATTTTCTGTAGCTGCTTATGGATGTCCTATCAAGTCTAATGAGTATTACTCAAAGTTAAGCAAAGGCAAACAAACTTCTCTGTGTTTTAAATCCACCAAGTATGGCTATCAACAAATTAATAACATAGAAAACCACGAGCAATTCTGCTACATTTAATATTCTGCAACTGCAAGCCAGTGTATTATATACATTAATCAATTTGTCATAAATGAACCCCTATTTTGTATACAAGCAAATAAAATAGACATGCCACAATATATTTTATTCATAAACCAATATGTAACAAACAAATGGACATGGATTTAATCTCTCACTTTTAAAATAAAATATGCTTGCATCAATTTGCTTGTTATTTAGCCTGTATCAATAAATCAATATATGTGTGTATATATATATATAAAATCTAACTCTGCTGTGTTTGTTACTTCATAATTACCTCAATTTCATGACAAATTCATAGTTTTAAGACAGTCCTAGAAGCAACTCGGATTTTAATTAAAAGTTTTACCTTGGTTTTACAAAGGTCATTTTAGCCAAGGGGAGATAATGTCCTTTTATAGTAGCACATCTTGCTTCTGTTCCTAATTGATGTTATTTGCTGTCTGCTGTGGAATAATTTATACTGCTGCTAAGGGGTGTGTGTGAGAGAGAATATCAGTGGTGTTGTTACAGTTATTTTAGAATACTTTTTTCTTCAGTAGTAGAATGTTCATTCTTTGTCCTGGTAGGTGATTAGTGTTTAAAAAAAGAAATGCGTAACAATGCTGTGAATTGGTAGAGAAGCTGATATTGTACTAACAAAGCAGAAGTGACTGCCAGGATCTGTTTACCAATGAGACTAGAAAATGATATGTTGGAGCATGTACCTGTCCTTTAGCTTCCAAACCAGTCCTGGCATTGCTGAACTCATTCCCTTTTGGTTAGGAAAGTGTGCTGTCTGTGGTGCTCACTGGGGAGGATTTGCTCCAGCACTGTGAGTGTGTGTTTACAGAAGAAGATGGCTAGGTGCCTTTAAGAAGCTGCAGATTATTAAAGCTAAAAAAAGAGCACAACGATGACATGGTTCAAAGAGAACATGTAAAACAAGAGTGGAGCATTATTCAGAAACCAAAATAGGCAGTCTTTAAATCCAACGAGAATTGTCTGAAAAAATGGCCCTCTAATCCAAAAGCCTTTCTTTAGCAGACTGAAAACTGAGGGGATATATGATGGAGGTGAATCAAACCAAGGGGAAGACAAACACTACGCTGATAAAAGCAATCAAGGGAACGGTGAGGAAAAGGAGAAAAATAAGAGGCATATTTTGATGTCTCGATCGTAAGGCAAATCTCTCCCTAGAGTCTGCAAGAGCGGTCCCACAATCGTGGTGCGGTGCCTGGTTAACTCGAGGGAGACCTGGGGTTAAAATAACACGAACCTGAAGGCAAAAGCAGATCTTGCTGGTAATGCATCTCCACTAGGCAGATCACAGCTGACAAGGACAAAAAGGAGGACTTTGTGATGTTATTTTTCCTTGGCCGTGTGCGGGGTAGTGTGATGCCCAGCCCGAAGACCCTGAGGAATGTTTCAGTATAATTCAAGGAACTCCTACATATGGCTGAATTTGTTTAATTTTTTCAGTAACACTTATGTTTAAGCCACTTCTTGGTCATAAAATGCTAAAAGAAAATGATTTTAATATCTCTCGAAGAAATTATGTGATTACCTAGCTGTTATTTTCATAAAACTGTAATTGCAAGGATCAAGCACTGCAGTGAGAAATGTACATGTTACTTTGTTAAATTATCAAAAGAGAAATTTGCCAAGAGAGAGCTTGGACACCTTTTTGTGAAGGCACTTACAATTTAAGAGACAGATGTACAAATACTCGCTGTCGACTTGCTCTGAGAATCAAGGATCTCGCCGGGCGCTAAGAATTATTGAAAATCAATAAATTCTTAGTATGCAGAAGGTCAGATGTGTTTCTAAAATACTGAGATGTACAATTAGAGTATTACAGCCCGCACGCACCTCGTTTAAAAGATCTCTTTCTGACAGATTATTATTCCCCTCAATTTATCACGTCGTTAATTTTAAATCCTGAGGAAGCACGTATGTTACTCTGCAAAGTTGTTAGGTTGCTTTAGGCATAATAATGCGTATTTTTAATGTTGTTTGTGCCTCTGTTTTCATGTAAAATGGCTTTCGGAGCCGTTCTTATCTTCTGTGGTGTTTACAAAGTACTATGGAACGGGAAAGGAGAGAACATCTTGGAGTTTTACATTTCAGCCAGATTTTTGGGGTTTTGTTCTTCTCATTTTTTCCTAGGCAGTATAGTGCTCTGTCTTTACATCCCGAGCCAGCCTGCCTATTCCTGCGTTTACCCAGATTACTTGATTTGCTCCCTGATTCGCTTGATCTAGAGCCTGGATTTTCAGAAATCCACTCTAAAGCTTAGCATACGAATTCATGCTTATGGACTGGAATAAGTAATCTGATCATCACAATTGTCAAGTTCCCTGCACTTCCCACAAAGTCAACCAAGAGCTGCTTGTTATTCAGGAGGGGAGATTTTAACAAGCTGAGAGGGTTTCTGGTTTTACAATCCTGGTCCAGATTCTGGCTTTTGACGGGCCAATAGTTAGGCAGTCTGTCTTTCTGTCTGTCTTGGAAGGTTCCTGCAGTATCGGGTGATGTGCTGTTTGATCACAAATTTTCAGTATATGTTGGACCCAACTGCTGGCCCTGTGTACCAGAGATCCTGCTGAGTCTGTTCTGTGTCAGCAGTGCTAACAGTTATTCTACCCCTGCCTGTCAATGCTCCTCAAATTAATCTTAAATTCTGAATAATCCGTGTAATAATCGGGAAAACAGCGAATTAAAAATTAAATATTAGTTGAGCTAAGGGCTTTTCCCACTTTCCTCAAAGCCAGGAGCATGGCAGAAATGGTTAATCCCAAAGCTGGTATTGCCACAGCGCCATTGGTGTTGCTGATCTTATTTAAAACCCTCCTCCCAAATAAAAATGCAATAAGTCTGCATTCATCCCCCTATCTATAATGTGCATGTTTCTCTGGAAAATGCATGTCAGTTGTTTGAACACTGCCTCTGAGCAGTTAGGGGCTGTACGGAGAGGAGCAGCGTTTCTACACAGCGGGTGACAGAAGACTTGCTCTTTTCTTGGCAGTGCGCAGCAAAAGGCTTTAGGAGATGGTCATGAATTGCAGCAGGGGAAACTCCAACTAGAAAGACCAAAATCTCCCCCTGAGAGGGTGTTTAGCAGTGGTCCACGTGCCCAGAGAGGCTGTGATGTCTCTATCCTTAGAAATATTCAACCATATACTTGACAAGCTCCAGCAGGGGTTGATGTAGCTTTGCATTTAGTTCCCATTTGAGCGAGGGAGTTGGCCAAGGACCTTCAGAGGTCCCTTCCACCTTACAGTAGTGTATGACTTCCAAAACAGCAGAGCCCAAAAACAGTATTACAGTCTTAAAAGTTATTTTGGACAACCTTCCCAGTTAAGTACTTAAAAAATCAAAGGGATGTCTGTCAGACATTGAAAAACACAGGGGCTGTGAAAGAAACCTTTAAAACTTACCTGAAAATTCACCAAAATAGTAGGCTTCTTGAAGACAGCCTCACAGCTCAGGCCAGATATACATGTATTTCCAGTTAGCTTAAATCATGGTTTATCACAGAAAAGGCTTTTTGAAAGCGATGATATTTGAGCAAACCATTATTTTGAGAGAGCACAAAATATAAAGAGTTCAAGAAGGAGGCACTACGTAAATTTGCAAAGGAAATTTTTGGAACATAAAAGGCATTTCTTTAGAAAAGCTGTATTAGCTGTGGAAGTGTTTCTAACTAGTGCAGTAACTGCTGCAAGGACATCCATCGGGTAGGCGGTAATATAGTTTTAGCATTGTAATGTGATGTCAACCTCAGAAGTGAGTTTTCACTAAAAACTGAACTTCTGGGTTGCAAAACCAGTTAAGATAGAAATGACAAGCAGCTGAACAAAGCAAGGAAAGACAAATTTTGTTTTGTATAGTGACATTGATCATACTTGGAAATTTTACAGAGAGCCCTGAGCCTCGCTGATGCTAAACAAATGAAAAAGATAGATAGGAAAGGTTTGGCTTCAGCCTGGGCTGGTCGAAAGTGGTGTTGATCCTCAGGTAGAAGCAGCCTTGGCTTTGGCTTGTCGAAGCTTTGAACGCGAAGTGGAGGAGGTCAGGTACTGGCTAAGTATTAAAGGCTGTATCTGATGATCTCAGAGGTCTTTTCCAGCCTCAGTGATTCTGTGATTCCGCATAGCAGTGTTTGCCTCGTGGCACTTCAACAACTGTAACAGCTGAGCTACCACAAAGTGTTATTTGGACAAGGCACCTAGAGTTTTTCATCCATAAGAGATCCCAAGAATTAATAGGATTTGCATTAACTGCCATTCTGAGTGGAAGACAAGTCAGGGGCCCTTTGACTACTGCCAACTCGTGCTGGAAAACCATCCTGAAGTGCAAACAGTCACTGAGTGTGTTCAGAAACTGCAACAATTTCGGAGTTAGTGTTGGATTTTTGGGAAGCTGGTGGTACTCTTATGTATTTATCTTGCTCTGTGAGGTGAAAATGTTTTGGGGAGAAACCTTCTGAAGTGAAAGCCTGTGTTCATGGAGCTACCTAGGACAAAATCAACCTCATCTGTTATACCACAGACTGTGCATGTAAATAAATCAGTCAAATATCCCATCTAGAAGTTAGCCATGAGCAGAGCAGAGAGGTGTCGTGACTCTAGGTAGGCTTTGAGGACGAATCTATGTAGGATGTTGAACTCAGTGTGGAGATGCACTGACAGGAGTGATAAGCCAAGTTGACAGTGGGTTTGTTCCTATTTTAATTATCAAAGGCACAAGTATGATAGGATGGAGGTAGCCTGTGAGGAGATAAGAGTCCTACTGACACCATAATTAAATTCAAATTCTGCAGACACTGAGCTTTTGCAGTGGCTCTGAGCGATGGAGGTTGTGAGGTGTGAACTGGGAGGGTTTAGACACAGGGATGAGGCCAGCAGCTACGAGAGATCTAATAGGTGCCCTGAGTGGGTCCAAATGACTTGTTACAAAGATTACTGACAAATTCTACCTGTTCAGGAGGAAATTTGTTTTATGGGTAAAGGATAAGTTTGTTTTGGTTGTTGTGGTGGTAATGAGAAATGGGTCAAAAAATGCACCTTGGAGCTCGACAAATACACCCAGTCTGTATTGCTGGTGGAAAAAAGTATAGGAGGGCCATGGAAAAATACAAAAGAAGTGATTTGCTTATTGAGAATGTAGGACTAGAAAAAATATAATGGGCAAAAATCTGAGTAATGTCTCTGATAATCCAAAATAACTGTAAAAAAATGGGCAATGGCCACACCCTAGCTGTGTGGAAGCTGCTATTTCTCTGGTTTCCTGGCTTTGGACCTTTAATCTCCTATGAACAGGTTTTATTTTCTTTTTGGCTGTGAACGTAATAGGGAAGTTCAGAAGTATGCCACTTTTCATTAAATTGGTATGTTCATCTGAAAGATTAAAGAACTTCAAGTTTTAAGTTTTTGACAGCACTTTGGGTCAATTCCTGGCTTTGGCTAAATTGGTTCAGTCTTCCCAAGCTATGCTAATGCATATTTCTACATGTATTAAAATAAAAGAAATCTTTGCGAATCATAAGGAGTCTACAGACTCTTCTATAAACGTAGCAAGGAAAATCAGACAAGTTGGGTACATCAAGGGGAAAAATCCTCACTAAGCAGTCAACTTGCAATACAAATAAAGAAATAAAAGACTGTGTAAATTAATCGCTGAAGTAGCATAGTCTCCTTCCTGAAGGTGTAGAGAAGTGTGAAGGAGAAGAGTGACTCAGCTGAGATTTTGGAAATCATGAAATTTAGGCATTTAGTTTCTTTTCACATTGAAGTATCCACTAATCCCACCCAAAACACTGTTTGTTCCATATTCATGAATGAAAAGCCATTTTTTTTTTTTCCCCTTGAGTCTGCTTCAAAGAAAGTGTTCCTAGTATTGAGGTCAGCCTTTGGAAGTTGAACATTTTGGATGAACAGGTGCGTTTTGAGAGATGGTAAAATAAAAGAAAAATGAATAAATGTCAACCCCAAACATAACTGAAGTGGTTTCCATAGGAACACAGATGTGTGGCTCCTGTGCATGACAGATTTAGCCATTTGATTGCATGTTTGTTCTGACCTTACAATTGAAAAAGGCCGTTGGAGAATTCTACCATTTGAGGAATCTAACAAGGGATCATTATGCTAATGGCTCCTGAAATATCCTAAACTCCTATGTTAAAGTTCATAGCTGTAAATGGTTCACAAACAATCTGAAGCATAAATCATTAAATGAGTGAGTTCTACTTTACCCTCTGCAAAGTACTCTACAGACTATTAGGACAAAGAAAATGTGCATGGAAACGTTCTTTAATGCATGTCGTGGTGATCTTGAAAGCCAAAGCAACACTGAGCAGTGATTTTTATTCAGCTACTACTGTGTTTTCATAGGTTGCCATTAGGGGTAAATGTACCCTAGTGCTCAGTGTGTGGTAGCCCACCCTAACGCTCACTTTATGGTAGCCCACCTGCACTCTCCCAAAGCCCTCCTTGGGGTCTTCACCCCCGCATGCCTCTGACACTCTTCTCCTTACCAAACTATACATTTAAAAAACACAAAGTCTCTCCAGGCAAAAACTACATCTGTAGAGGTGTTTAACTCCGCAGAGACCTTTTGGAAATATAATTGATTGCAGATAACTTGTTGATAAATGTGAAACATTTCAGCGTCCAATAACTTGGCTGTTTAGGCTGAGCTTTGTGGAGCTTGCAAGATGAGTCAAACCCATGTGAAACTTTCTAATCAGCTTAAAGGTCAACCAGTCAATTTTAGTCACCACCCATTTGAACCTACTGAAACGTTCACGGTGATGAAAAAGCTCTCCTTGTTAGCTCACGTGGCTTTGCATTTTCACTTTTCATCTGCTAAACCGCGTAGGTTCAAAGTCACAACCTGAGCAGTGGCCCCTCTGTTGCGTCACCCTCGTGCTGGTGGCACTTAAGAGCTGCAAAGCCCCTCGTGCCATGGCTCCTCGCTGTGAAATTCTCTTACTTCTGCTGTAGTTGGAAGAGGTGTCTAAATTGGCGCATAAATTGTCTCTAGTTAATTATTTCATTAAATGAGCAACGTGGACTGCTAAGCATTATTATTCCCATTTTACAATTGAAGAAATGAAGTTAGGGATGCCTTAGTGCTACGGCTGTGAGCGTTCAGTTGCGTATCTGGACTCTCACGGGCATCAGAAATAAGGCCCAAATCTGGCGTGTTTCAACTGTTCGAGTCACTGAAAACAATCTGATAATGAAGATAAATTTGTGCGTACGTGATCCTTGTTCCGGATGGACAACTGCTACTCGTTGCTGGGAGAATCAAAGGTGAGGGCTGAACTCTGGCTACCCAATGCTCCGGGATAATTAGCAAGCCTGAAAAATGAATCCTGAAACAGGCTATGGTAACACTGCTGATCTCTTTGTTGTAGCAAACTCGGGTGCTTCCACGGAGATCTCTATGCTTAGATCCTCCCTTTCATCTGGCACGTGATTTTTCTGGAGATAAGGATGCACATTACACCGTGGGGGTGGTTTTCAATGGTTATTATTTTTTTTCCTTTAACTGAAAAAAAAATGTTCTGTTGCAGATCACTTCTTTTAGCAAGATGTGTGTTACCTTTCAAAACAGTTGGGGGTACGTGACCCGACGCAGTGCTTGTAAGGATTTCCTTACATTCCCAGACACTTTCTTATTAACTCTTGCCAATACATGGGTTTTAGCACTCATTTCAGTTGATTGGGGATGTCTGAAGGGACCATCAAGGACAATTCTCTCTCAGGTGAGTCTGTGACTGCTCTTGGAGCGCTCGAGTTGTGAAAGAAATGATTTCACCCGCGTTGTCATGGGAAGGCTCATTAAAATACTTTATTTTGGCTCATCAGATCACCTTGCAGTGCAGAACCAGAATGTAAATTGCTGGTGCAAAATGAGACTGATGTCAGCATTTTTAATTTTGGGGTTATTTTTTTTTTTTCCTCTGGTATGCAGTGCTTTTCCAGATCCAAATTTTCTTTTAGATATGCCAGCCTTAGGTGGAGTGGCACTGCCAAAATCCCTACACGGGGTCTGCTTAATCATTTCCTCCTCTAGTATGGACAGAGCTAACACAGGGTGTCATGTAGATTCAAATGACTATTTTCTCTTTAGTGTCATTGTCCACTTACCATGATATTAGTATTCATTGCACCAGATGATTATGTTATTAAAATATTCAAGGAGCAGAGCATTCGCATAGAGCTTTTGGGCACACATACACCTCAGTGTTGTCATGAGATAGTTGAGGGTCCCTTCATGTGCCCTACCAGCACTGGGGCACTTGGAGGACCTTCTAGGCAAACGTAAATGTCTTTGGTTTGTGGAGAGCAGAGTTCCTCGGGGAGATGCATTTGCAAGATCCTGTGAGGAGCTGAGGAAATGTGTTTCAAATACACAGTCTCCTGCAGAGAGGGCTTTCTCCTGGGCACTCGCTGCAGATCCCAGAGACAACGCTGAACTTTTAAGTGCTCACCAGTCTGTGTCTCATCTGGCCCGAGGGAATTAATTGGAAGGTGTTTATAAAATACAGCCTTGCCATCAGCATTCAGGAGGGGAGGGAAGAAAACGGGTCCCCGTGTCGTGGTGACTGTACTTGGTGGTGTAATAAAACAACTGAAGAAAGAGGATTTGTGTTGTAACTATAAAGGTCTTGCCACATCTGCAGGCTTGTTGTGGAATGAATCAGAAATATATAATTTTTTTTTTTGTTAATTTATTATCATTATGCCACCCCTTTGAAAACATTCCTGAAGAAAAGTGGCCCTATTTGGAAGACTTACAACTTTTCTGCAGTCAGCTTAGTACGAATGTAGGATGTTTTATTTCACATGACTGCAATGGTTGTTGTTTTACCTTCAAATCAGATTCACTGTGCATTCCGCCTATTAATACATGACTTACAAAATGGCATCTAAAAATGTGATGATTAGTTTCAATAGTGAGGGGCACATTTGGTTACAAAAATCTGTCAGTACTTTGTGACCAGCGTAAGATGTTTTTACTTTAGGGAAGTTACGTGACGTGGGGCTGATATGACAACAGATCATCTCATTTAACTGTTATTTCCAGGCACTGAATAAAGCTGCAAGCTCTAACTTTCAGCCTGAAGAGCAGAAGCAGGTAACTGGAGGGAGCAGGGTTCGACCTGTGCCATCTTGTGATGTGTTAGTGCTGGGGGTAGAATGAATCTCGTACGTTCTTACGCTTCAGATATCAGAGCCAAGACAATTTCTACAGTGTGAATCCTGCTTCTTCCTTCAGTTCCCCACACGTAAATTAGGGGTAGCTCAGGGAAGCTGCGGGGTTTCACTGATGCAACTTAAGTGCTGCTTTTCCTGAAATATTCAGAGTTCACAACTTTATTATGATTTTTTTTAATGTAGAAGTGTTCCCTCCTTTGGAGATTCCCAAAGTAGAAATGATCCCAGTCCGATGCCCTTAGACCAGCTCTGCTGACTCTGCTCGGGGTGGTTGTTAATCACCACAGAAAGGATGACAGACAACAGTTTTTCTTACCACTTTTAGAAAGGCTTCCTCAAAAGTCATCTTCCTTTCCAAGTGCCTGTGGTGTGTAATCTTGGTTATTGTTCAATATCAGATGGATCCAGGAAGGGATGCTGGGTGATACCAAGAGTAGCTGCACCCTTGGAACATTTGGGAGGCTTTGGTATCTAAAATGTGCAGATCTCCACACTGCCAGCCAGAGTCTGTGCTGTAGAAGCACAATTTCTAATACAAAGTAAAGCAAACTCAGAGGAAAAAAAGAAATAATTACACAGCTTTCTACTTTCATCCTTGCATCACGTTATCAGCCTAAATAAGACAGCTCTGATTAAGTGTATGCAGATGAATGGTGGGATTTTATTCTTTGAGTATTTGCATCTATAGCCAAGTGAAAATTGCTTGACAATAAAAACATCTAAATGTGCTAATGCTGTCCCCCACATACAAATTTAGAGCCCAGTTTGGTTAAACTCCTTTCCAAAACAACAGTGGCTTAAGGCAAAGCAAATTAGATGGGAAAAGGAAATTTCTAAATAAATATTTTTCATAGCCTCATACATTTGGAGTTCGGTATATTGTGGAAAATGGTCTTTCCAAGGAAGCTGAGCCTCCTCTAACCTGGGGGACAGTAGGCAGAGATGGTGGTCATGGCTGGTTTGGATGACATGAAGCATCTTAGGATTTGCCAGCGCCACAGAGACTCTCTCACTGCTTCCTCAGAGCTGTATTTGCTTCACCGTCGAGCTTTGTATGACTAATGTTTGAAAGTATTGACATCTAAGAGTAAGGGCTATGATGTATGAAAAGCAGCATTTTTACAGACTCGAGAAGGTACATCTTACTATTTAATCACAGCCTCAAATTCGCAGACCCAAATGTGGTTTGTTTTGTTTTTCCCCGCTTTGCATACAATTATGATAAACCAGAATTTATTCATAGGGTGTTCTATGAAGTTCTGGAAAAGGAGGCAAAGGGGATTGTTTTACAGCTCTATCAAAGCGTTCAAAGAACACAAATTTGGCTTTCAGGATGTTACCAATCAAACGCTCATTTTGGAGTCGTTGCTATCATCCAAGTCTAGGTTTGAAGATGAAATCAGAAGGTCAAGATTTCACAGACGTTTCTCTCCGTGGACCTTTTCTGTGTATATGGGGTTATTTTTGATGCAAAGATAGATGCCTGGATTTCAAAACCTGTTTAGTACGTAGCAACTGTGAATGATCTCAAGGGGAAGATTTGTAAAGCCCCTAATGGGCCCAGAGCAGCTGTACCCTTTAGCAACTTTCCTGAAGTTCATTAAGCAAATGAGAATGACTCTGCTCAGGTAACCTGCTGCCCTGGGTAGGTGCCTGCCTGTCAGTTAATGTGTTTTTTGGTTTGGTGTTTTTTTTTAATCCTGGCCAGAATAGCACTTCTGAAGCTATTGAGACTCTGATTTGAGCGTATTTGAAATTACAAACGTAAGATCACTGTAAATATTTACATATGTCATAGAAAGGAAAATCCACCCTCTTCTAAGAGGGAGCAGGGCACAGACTGAAAAAACAACCTTTCTTTTCTCTGCCATCTCTTACAGGTGCCTTGTCATGGTGCGATTCTTTATCCGACTCCACATCCAGTTACAAGGAATCTATTTTAACTGTTTCATTATATTCCCATTTTTTTTTTTGACAATAGCTTTGAGACCATTTATACTTTTGTTACCTCTTCGATCTCTCGGTGAATGCTGTAGCAATGTATTTTACACTAACACTGTGGCATTAACTTGACCTGGCATAAACCAACGCCAGATTATTTACTGCCCTCTTATGCAAAGTACTGCATGTTCCCAGAGGCTTGGTTTGTACATGTCTTAAAAAAAAAAAAAAGAAGTGGATGTTCTGCTGCAATATCAACTGATATTTGGCTTGAAGTGTGCTCTTTGTCTCAATGGAAATACCGTTCCTTTTGCGGTACAAAAGGATGATGATCTTTTCTGTGGTCTTTTCCCATAACACTGGAGTGTAAAACTCTCCACCAGCTAAGGCACAAAGCAGCTGGCACTGAACAGAGAAGACACAAAAGATTGACCAGAATTCCAACTACCACAAAATGACATGAAAATAATCTCCTATCAGAAGCATCTCAGAAGCATAGTTTCTTTTGAACAATGAAAACCAGCATTTAAATTACATAACGGACCTGAACAAAACCACGGAGCATAAGAGGGAAATATATAACACTTAGGTCAGCTGAGCTCCTCTGAGCTTTTCTTGTCTAAAAGGAAAGGCAATGGCAGATGAATGCACTGAAACACTGTAAAAATAATAATGCTTTCTGGTATTTAATGCCTTTCACTGCGCTATCTCCATGTATTTTTATCTAAATAATGATCACACATTGCAACTAATTTTAATATCCTGCTAAAGGAGGCTTGATTATGTCCCTTTATAAGTACTAGAAAGATGGGTCTGTCCTCATTTATCCAGCTTAGACATATGGTGAAACTAGGAATAAAATCAAGGTGTCATAAGGAGAGCAATTGAACGTTTTCACTCTAGTATGTGAAAACAGGAGAAATTAATTTTCTTTCCCTTCATGTTCAAACATTGCAAAAAATCACAGGCTGTCTCATCTTAGATTTATCTTGTCATTTCCCAAAAGGGTTGGTTCCCTTCCTGGCAGAGGAGGGCTTGCAGTGGCTGCTCTTCTGCCCTTTTCTCTGTGTGGGGTGGTCATCATTTTGCAGAAGCTTAAATCTCCCAAAGAAAAGGCGTACGTAAATTCACCTGAGCATATAAATCAATGATCTTGAAAAATAGCCCTAATCTGGGTACCTGGTACCTTTTTAAATCATTAAACCATATAACAGGCAAAAGGAAATAAGAGGAAAATAAATGAGAAGTGAGGAAACTAGGTGGTTTTTTCACCTCTGATTTTTAACAGGTAAATTTAATGGCAGATCGATAATGCTGGCTGGGGTCAGCTTTACTTTAGGAAGGTCATATGTGCAGTTCTCAACAGGGTCTTCTGCAGCATCTCAACCATGACCATCAATACCCTTTGATTCCAGTAGCGCATCCATTTGAAGCAAAAAATGCCAATCATACTGTCTTGTGCACTGATGTATGAGAAAATCAATAATAATGGAATTTAGTCATCAAGGCATGTTACAAGGTACTGTACAAACAGTAATTAACCTTTAAAAGAAAGTATGAAAAAAGTAATATTGTTTCAGTATCTTAAGGGGGCCTGCAAGAAAGCTGGAGAGGAACTTTTTAGGCTGTCGGGCAGTGATAGGACTGGAGGGAATGGATTAAAAACTAGAGATAGGTCGCTTCAGGTTAGACATTAGGAAGCATTTCTTCCCCATGAGGGTGGTGAGACACTGGAACAGGTTGCCCAGAGAGGTGGTGGAAGCCCCATCCTTGGAAGT
>WTSP01000635.1:111824-160022 GCA_025331215.1 Actenoides lindsayi | reverse complement strand
AGGTGTCCCTGCCCATGGCAGGGGGGTTGGAACTGGATGATCTTTCAGGTCCCTTCCAACCCTGACAATTCTATGATACCCATTTCCCAGCTTGTGATAACTGGAGTATAGGAAGGTAAGTATGGCTGGGTTTTTCAAAAATGGCAAGGGTCCAGTTGAAGATGGAGGAAGGGCAAGTCCTCAAATCCTGAGGTGCAATTTTGTGTGTAAGACATCTCTTTAACTCATCTCTAATCACCTCAAATCATCTCTAAAGGCATCTGGCTTTCCTACCCGCACCTGATGCAGCAACGACGATGGAGAGCACAGGCCATAGGTGGGTGCAGAGCCAGCCCTTTGGTTTTCCCCTCTTTGATGTGAGACCAGATCTTAGCCAGTGGGTTGTACTTAAGGCAATCCCCTTTACAGAAGGTTTTGCTGGTAACGAGAGGGGCTTTTGGGTCATTTTGCATACATGTTAAGGGTATGGGTTTATGCTGGTGTCCTGTGCAAAACCATGGTGCTGTAAGTCCTGAAAGAGCAGCTTTCTGTGCCCCATTACAAGGGTTTTTCTTTACAATTGTGTGTGTGGGTGCCCCTCTGTGTGCCTGTGGCAGCATCTCTGCTGGAACTGTGTGAACTCGTTCCTTTTTTCCTACTATATAAAATACTATATCCTTCTGACATATTATAGGCTCTTTCATTAGATTTAATTTCTACTCTTGTTTATTTTATTGCACTGACTGAAGAAAAATACGATACCATGCTTGTCATTGCCTTAAGGGTTTTTTTTTTCTATATAAATATTATCTTTTTGATGATTCCGAGAAATCTGAGAAAAAAAAAATATTGATTTCCCTATGTCAAAAGGCTCTTCTGTATCTCATAAATATTCTTTTTGTCAAGATTTAATAATTCGTTGTCCAAGCCAGTGCTTAAGTGGAATAGATTTATGTTAATACAAACTTTCTTTGGTATTAAGATGGTCAATTTTTCAAGGGAGGAAAAAAGGGAAGGTGTCAGGAGCAACAAATGATCATATGTACTCTGGTTTACTTGTTACCTCAGGTTCAAACCAGATGTTTTTGAGGAAGAGTTCATTAGGTAGAGGTTAAAATGCAAACAGGGAAAGAGGTACTTTTTGTACAGCTACCTGTAGGGGAGATATCAATGCTCATCAAAGTCAACAGCTGTTGGATTAAAATGTTTGCAAGATGATTTTCCAGACTTCTCTTGGGTAGAATCCGCGAATGTGAAAATTGGAATCGATATTCAGATTTCAATTAAGCCTGAAAACCCCAATCCAGGGAGCTTAAAAAGCAGGGGGACAGTTTTCCATGTTGTTTCCTGGGCTTTTAGCCAGGCTGGAGCCACGCACCTGAGGCAGGGAGAAGCTTTCTGTGGGCTTGAGTAGGAGTCCCTTTAATGAAGCAAAAAGGTCCCTTCTCCACACCAGAGGTAGGAGTAATTAGATTTTAAAGGACTTGATGTATCAATGAAACCACAGTGATTCCAGGCAGAGTAGATGAAAATGAGACAAGATACTCAATTTAACTAAGTGAAATGCCAGTTAGGGACTGAGGAGGTAAAGACAGCTGGTACAGTGTTAATCTTTTCGGGTTATTTGTGTGTGTTAAACGCTTGATAAATGATGACCACACACCTATTGTAAATGGTACAGCATCATCTCTGATTGAAAAAGTTAAAAGAGACAAAAAAACCCAGCTGAGTCTGTTGCTTGCCTTCACTGACTTGATTATTATTTGTATTTTTTCTTACGAGTGCTCTCTCCAAGCGTAGGCTGAGTTGTGTTCTTGACTTTCTGACCACGAGGAATACAATTTAGAAATAAATCAGTTCCTAATTTAATTACCTGGGCTTTGGTTTTAATTATATGCCTCTACTAACCGAAAAACAAATTATGTAAAATCGAGAATGGAAAACTGAATTTGCAGGATATTTTTATTTGTGGCTCTGGTGAATCACCATGTTACAAAATCACACCTCGTCCAGGAACTGAAGTGGGCAGGTAAACTAGAATGCAGACATTTAGTTACATATTTTGTATTTTAATATGACTCAAAGTTTGACTTGCTGCCTGACAAAAACAAGAGGGTTGTATTTATTTCTGCAGCAAAGTTTCAGACCAGTGAGCCTTCTGGCAGGATGATCAAAGCGGAGTTTCAGTGATGGCTGTACAGATTGCCAGATTATATTGTACATAATTAGCATATGTTGTTCAAAATTCTTCTTGGTTATACCAATGAGAAGCCAGAAGCACTCTCCTGAGATCAATGCATTTTCTCTGCTATTTACCCTGCTGAAATCACAGTTTAGCTCATTCTGTGTTTTTATAATATGTTGTACACAACTGTGAATACATATTTGATTATAATAGAAATGTGATTAAATTTCAGCTTTGTTCACTTCACCTGCTTTTGCTCGCTCTATCTCTACTGAGACTTATTCCATCGTTCAAAACTCTTCAACTGCTTCAGATAGCTGCCAGAAAAAATGAAAACCGCAAACAACAACCAACCAAAATCCCTTCTGCCAAGACCTCCATTCTTTATCCTCCTACAAACATGGGTTTCATCTCTGCCACTGTGGCAAATCTACCCATCAGATATTTCCATTCTCTGTAATGACCAAAACAGAGATTTGCAGTCAAACTGTAAGAAACAGAAAAATCTTTAAAATAGTGGGGGTTTTATGTAAGAGATAAGCATCGTAGAATCATCATAAAAACACAAAGGGTACAGGTTGGAAGGGACCTCTAGAGATCATTGAGTCCAACCCCCCTGCCAGAGCAGGAGCACCCAGGGCAGCCCACACAGGAACAGATCCATGCGGGTCTGGAAAGTCTCCAGAGCAGGAGACTCCACAACCTCTCTGGGCAGCCTGTTCCAGGCTCTGTCACTCTCACAGTAAAGAAGTTTCTCCTCACGTTGATGTGGAACCTTCTGTGCTCACGTTTATACCCCTTATTCCTTGTCCTGTTACTGGGCACTACAGAAAAGAGATTGGCTCCTTCCATTTGAGACCTGCCCCTCAGATATTTATAGACATTAATAAGGTGCCCCCTCAGTCTTCTCCCCTCAAGACTAAACAGCCCCAGTTATATCAGTCTTTCTTCACAGGGGAGGTGCTCAATTCTGTTAATCATCCTCATAGCTCTCCATTGGACTGTCTCCAGTAGATCCTTGTCTCTCTTAAATTGGGGATTCCAAAACTGGGTACAGTATTCCAGGTGTGGTCTCGCTAGGGCAGAGTAGAGATGGAGGAGAACCTCCCTAGACAAGTATAATTTCCTGTATTACATGTGCAGTGGCTTTTTTTTCCAAGGGGAAACTTTAAAATCATTCTGATCATTTGAACCACGCTACGGGCTCTCAAAAGAGGCTTTTGGGAGCCTACGTGGTGGCAATGGAGCGAGCGCCTTGCTGATGTGCACGTGGGCTGCTTGCCATGGATCTCAGTGTTGTCGTTAGTGACTCCCTCTCTAATCCCAAACAAAACTCTAAAATGATAACTCTTTGCCAGCTTTGGTGTCCTGTCTTTATACACGAGAAGCAGGCTCTTGGGGTAAAGCAGCGCTGTTGCTTTAGTGCCCGTCGACGTAAGCTGAAGTTCTCTTGCTGCAATTTTCCCTTTAGTTCCATCCAGCTGTATGAGGCAAGCCTGTGTTTATTCCCATCTTGTCTCCCTGCTTGAAGCAGAAAAATGTAAGGTACCTATTCTGAAAAAGAAGGGCAGATACATTCATGGAACTTGCTTCTCTGGAGTGGCCTGAATTTTCGTGGCGTAGTTTTCTTTTTGTGTTGGAAACAGTGTGCCAGCCACTGACCGGATCGATAAAAATTGATTTTTTTGAATAGTGAGTAGAAGCAAACAATTGCATAAAAGGGGAAATCATCTTATGCTGAAAGCAATTGGATAATACACATTTTACCAGTTACTGATGGGTCCATAGAGATAAAAAGTAAAGCAGAGCATTTATGACCTGGGGAAAAAAAACCCCAAACACCTTAAATGAGGTTTTAATTCTGATTTGTGATATTTTTATGACTCGAATAGAACAAAGTACCTAATTTTATCCTAAGCGGGGTGGTTCTGGGGTTTTGTTTGGTTTGTTGTGTTTGGTTTGGGGTTTTTAAAATATTTTTTTCCATCTTTCTTGGCTTATTTCTGCTTAGTTGAGAAAAAAGTGTGCTAAGTAGACCCAGAAGGGCTTTCAAAGGATAGATTGCTATTGCTTTTGGTTGTACAAAAAGGTTAATTATGGAGGTTGGGAAAATGTTGCTGCTTTAATGATAAGGGACTAATACACAGAAATGACTAACTGTGCTGGTTTTCAGGGTCATCTTAAATTTAAAATAAATGACAAAACATCAGGCTCCTTGATCATTCTGAGTGTTAAAAATGAAAGGTTCGCCATGCATGAGAAATACCTAATGACCAGAAAATCTGGGATAGGTAACAGAGGAGGAGATCAACCAAAACATAATTCATTCGAATTTCTATGTAACTCAGTCTTCCTAGAAACTAATTAAAAAATGGACAGAACTAAAGTTGCAGAATTTTTGCCAGAGTTTATAGGCTGTTAAATAAAACAAAATTTGTAATAAATTGAACCCCTCTTTTATAGTCTTCATGGATTTCATTCTGCCATCCAAGTCAATTAAGTACTGCAGGATTTCAAAGGGGAAAAATAATTAGAATTTATTGTTGACATACTGAAGTTGACATACTAAAGTTGAGATACTAAAGTTGAGATACTGTCACCGTTTTTGCTTTAACGCTGGTCCTACAATACCAGTTTTCAAATGGAAGATACGTATTTCCCCCCATTTTTTTGCACTAAGTGACTGAAAAAGGAAAAGATCTATTCAAGGTTTGTGCAACATTTCTTCGCCAGGAATACGAAGACCTGTAAATTACAGCATTCACTGGAAAATGCAAGAAAGACCCGACCTGTCAAGTTAAAGAATGCTTGCTTAAGAGCATCATCCTTGAAAAGGGCTGAAGCCAATGGTGGGGAAACCTCGATAAGTACCAGAAATTCATGTTCTGCTTACAGAAGTGTTGTTACGTGAATTCGTTGGATCCCATGAAAATTACTTCAGGCTAGTGGACCTCTAAGAAATCTCACAATAACCAGTTGTCTTCTGGGATTGTCTCAGCCAGGTGCCCCTGAGGTTCACCTCTGTGAGCAGCGTTAAATGGGGTTCTTGGGATCTGGGGCTGTTCAGCCTTAGGAATGGTTGGGACTCTGCTGCTGAACCAGTCCTGGCAGGATTTCACAGCAGAGGGAAGTCCTCTAGGGCTTAGGTGCAATTTCTTTTTTAATACCTTCTGTATCTATTTATTACTTTAAGCCTTTGACTACTGTCATTATTTTAAATAATCTGAGTCATGTTTGAGTACCAAGCTACTGCAGCCCAAGCTACAAGGAATTTTGAGTTTTCCTTTTCCACGCTGTCTTTGAAGTTGCAAGAATTTGCACTGAATGTTGAAGACAAGACATGTTTTACTCCTATTCCACCCTACACTTTATGGACTTGAATGAATTGAAAAGCATCCTCCATCTGCCTACGACGCGAACAGAATATCTGTAGGAATGTCAGTATTCCCAAGATACTTAATTTGGGTTTAATTCTTCAAATTCCAATACCCCAGCGTTTAAAAAATTTATAATCCTAGCCTGTTGCTTTTTCAGTCAATGACAAAACTATATTCAAGTATTGCAGAACTGCTCATACGGTAGAAAATAGGAAAGGTAACTGTTTGGAACTTATTGCGTTAATTTATAATTCATAAAATTAATGAGTTTTGTATAAAAGTTAATATCTCAAGATACGTAGAATGAAAACAGTTATTAGAAACATTATTAACATTGAAATGAAGAAAGATTTGGCTTTCCATATTAATTTTTTGTGCATATCTTTCGCAGTTTTGCGATACGTTTGTCTTGCAAATTGTGACGACGCAGGAACAATAGTTCTGGAAGTGGTACTGGGGGCTGTGGTGAAATATGGCAACTCAGCAAAGCAGTGCCTATGTGAATTATTAATATTTGCATATTTGACTTCTCTTTGTTCCTGTATTACTTCTTAATGAAAAAAGTATTTTTCCAGTGTTTGAGAACACGACTGGCCCTCGCTTGGGGGGTGTGTGTGGTAGGTTTTAGCTCAGGTCAGCAGTGGCTTTGGCTCCGTGGCATCTCACGGCTTCCCAGGGCAGGCACAGCCTGAGTTCTGAACTATAGCACGTGACAGGGAGTCGTAGCTACTCCTTAAAGTTGCATGGGTATGAAATAAATAGACACATTTGCACATCCGTGGTTTCTGTTCCTGTCTTGGTGAGAATTACAAGACTTCTTACCCAAATTACGTAGAACATTGGCCACCATAATCGACAGCTAAAGAGCAAAGCTGTTGCTTGTTCCAGAGACTCACTACTGAGTTCCTGGCAGAGCCAAAATGTCGGTATGATGTAGAGTTAAAAGAAAATACTGTTGGTAAAATAATGTGGGAAAGCTGGTCAGAGAAGCTGATGCTCGTAGTGATGAAAGCAGGAGCTGTAGCTGCAGGAAAGGACTGGTTTGTGGATAGAAAAGGCTATCACAGACTAAACCAGGTGGCATTGCAGACTAAGATAGGCAATGGAAAGCAAATCAAAGACCTGAAGACAAGCATTTAGTAGGAAAACACTGAGCTGAGCATGGAGTTTAGTAGTTTATCCAAAAGAATATTGGACGCTGAGAGCATAGAAAATTAGAGCTGTGGATATTGAGAGTCTAGAAAATTATGGTGATGAAAAAGAGGGATTGGGAGGAAAACCAGTTTAGTGTGACTGTGTTTGCGGTGACTAGATGAAGCTAATGCATTGGTGAAGACTCCCCAGTGCTTGAGGTTTTTGTGGTGGGGTAAATAAGAGATCTCTGGAGTGCAGAGATATTAGGCATTAGAAACTTCTGGCTCAGGCTGGGTAGGCTTTCTGGTAGACCACATTCCACTTTATTTGTAAACTTCTGCACATGTGAAACTGTAGTGGATATAAAACCAGTGTGGCTTTTATTGAAATCCCACCCCCAGTAAATCTAAAATATAAGCTGTTGCCTTTGTTTAGCCTGAAACATGTAGCTCTGTTATGACAAATAGCTCCATTTGCTTTTCTTTTACATAAATACAGGAAATAAGTGTTTTTATTTACTGTAGTTATTCCTGCCTAGCATATGGTAGTTTGCAGCCTAAGCAGCATATATAGATTTAAGAGTTAACCGGTACTTAAGTGTAATTCCTGGCGCGCATTTAACTAGTGCGAGTAAAACCACCGAGTTGCTTATTTAATGACTTATTTGTTTATATAGAAAATCAATTAGCATGGCCCCCATGGTTTCCTCAAGGATTCTCACCAGGGGAGGTAGGAACACAGCCGGCTTTTGGCACCCACCAAGTCCTGCCTTTCGCAGCGGGCTCCCGTGACGCAGCAGGGATGTGCCAAGTCAGTGTGTCAGAGCAGGGAAGAAGCTGGGGACTGAGACTTCAGGGCCTTTCTACTTACTCTTAAGGCTAAAAAAATGAAGTTAATAAATACCAGCCTCAGGTATTGATGGGGAAGATAACGTTAATGGGAAGGGAAGCATTGTTTTATTGGAATAATTGGTGGCTCAAGAAGGCTGAGTTCCAGCTGGTGCTGTATGGGCACTTTTAACTGTTGTGGGTTTTTTTGTGTTTGTTTTTTTTTAATGTTTTCTCCTTTTGTTAAGAGATGGATGCCCTTTAAGACATGAAGTCGTGCATGCACCAGGGGGAAATGTGCTGGCCTAGCACTGTATATGCGCGGGGATGGAGGCGAGAGGTGCCGAGCACATCTCTCTCATTTGCTGCCAATTCAGCTGGTTCTGGGCCGTGGTGGTTCCAGGTCTGGGTCTCCTTGGAGCAGCCAAGAGCCAGGGCTTCCAAGCTGTGTGCTGGGTGTTTCTGTTGCTGCTTTTGAAGCAGGCATATATCCTCTCCAGAGTCTCTCTTGAAGCCTCCAGTAGTTTTTGCACTGGTGACTGTACCTGAATTGTCCCAGATTTACAAAGCAGTCTGTATATGCTTGTTACTCTGAGAGTAATCTGTCTTTTTTCATGGAAAGTCAATTGTGCTCCCACTTATCTGCCTGCACATGGTTATTAATAGGAATCCTTCCAGTCGAGGAAAGCACAAAAGCAAAAAGCAGGTGATGGGCAGCAAACCCCACACCTTTCTGCTGGTGTTAACGTATTGAACTGGCACCAGCACGCGCCAAGATCGCATCGGGCAGTGGGGCTGCTGATAGCAACGTGTGCTTATAGCTTCCAAATCCTGAATTAAAATCAAATGGCAGCAACAGCAGGAGCGAGACATGTGCTGTTAGTAATATTGTTTTGATACAGCAGGCAAAGGAGTGACAGAGGGGTTGGGTGAATAAAACACAGGCAAAGCAGCAAGGAGGGCAGCCTTTGTCTGGCATAACAACCCCTTGTTTCTGTAAAAACCAACCAAACAAAACAGCAATACCTGATCTTCTAAATCCTTTTTATGTTTTATCATTGGTATCATGGAGCTTCCTAAAGACCAGGAGATGTTTTGACACGTCTGTGTAGCTTATCGGAGTTTAATTCCTTATTATAGAAATGGAAAGAGAACATTTATTTTTAAGGTGGCAGCTATTGAAACAATCTGCTTTAGATAGTTTCTAGTAAGTTTGACGACTTGGAAGGAAACTGAAAAATAAGGAGTATTTAAACCTGGTTGGAAATACTACACCTCCCAGTGAATATTGATTTATTTAAACAACCGTGCGCGATATTGAAACTAAAAATTTTAAAAGGCAAAGAGATTATTATTCATAGAAAGGATGTCATAAGTCATTTCACAGTTTATTAACCCATGCTGCTCGGCGGAGGCAAGGCAGAGGAAATCTCGGGTCCCCGCTGAATAGAGTCTGATCGTTGCGTTGGGTGTTGCTGAACTGAAACAGTGACATTGCAGCAAACAGGTTCTAAGGCTTTTGTGGCAGATATGAAATGGAGAGTAAATATTCCTAGCGGACTGTAAAAGCTTATCCCATCAGTGTCTCCAATTGCCTCAGTCAATCATAACCCCCCTGAGATAGCACTAGAATTGGCCTTGTGTTACACAGGCTCGTTGACTTTTATCGTGGAATGGGTTTCGTCCTCTGCAAGAAGACGATGGTGGGGTAAACCCGGTCTTATTCTACTCGTTCCTAACTGCAAGGAAGGGAGATTTTTGGGAAGGAAATCAGGGCAGCCTCTTCCTCTTGGTAGAGGAGGAGATGCTGTGACTAATTTAGGAGACATCATCATTAAGTAATTATATTTTTACAAGACTCCACACATCCCTTCAGGTGTTACATCTGTGCCCAGGGTGTCAACAACGTAATTGTTTTTCTACTTCTCCCAGATTTCACCTCTACAGCTCCATGAGAGCCTGACGTGTACAAAAGGCAGCCAGAGTGAGACTTTATTTTGCAGTCTGCCCCGGATGGGAATATGTGCACAGTGCCCATTAAAGCGAAGGATTTTGATGCAGGAGCACTGATCTGCTTGGACACAGATGGAAAAACTGGAGCTTAACAATATTATTTCAGAACAGCAACTGTGAAGCTGGCAACTCGCTGCAAAAAGTGCTGGTGGTATCTTCCTATGCATGTAGTTTTAAATTACACAGTAATACATGTATAAAATATAGTTGTAAAGAGTTTTGGGTTACCACTGAAAGGAAGTGCCATGGTTATGGGGCACAGAATCTCTCTAGGAAAAATTCAGATTCTTAGAAGACAAATTAAATGGGTTACATCACTAATTTTCATTTAAGAGATGGTGGGGTGGTAAATGGCTGAAAAAGGTGGAGAGAAAAAAAATGTCGGGTATACTGGAAAGGGAGAGATTGGAAAATGTGATCAGGTTCAGAATGGGTCTGCCAGTTTGAGTACACGACCAAGGGAAGCTGATGGGCTGGGGTAGAGGAAATAAATTTTGGGGGAAGCCCTTTTTTAAGTACTCTGTGAGAAGGTACTTTTTTTTTTTTTTTGTGGTGTTTATTCCAGAAAAGAGAGATGATGCTCATAAATGAGCACGTTTCACAATGAAAACACCCAATTCTGTATTACCAGCCTCTGTGCCAAACAGGAGATAGACCTGTGAGGCCTGCTGGCAAAAGGATAACACATTTCCATTTAATGGAAATTAAATGATGTCACATGTAAGAAGTTGGGTGCAGTTAGCCAAGAAAGGTAGAAGGCAGTAAAAGATTATTTATCATTAAAGGCAATAAATCACTGTGGTCAGAAGTATTTAGAGGGGAGCAGTGCCTCGGCTGGTTGGATGTCATCCCTGGTGAGCAATAACTGAGTAATGGCAAATTGAACCCAAGGAGAGTTTTGTAAGTGTTCCCAGTTAATTAAGATATTACCAGTTCAGCAAAAATAATAAAACCATTAAAAAAATGGAATGAACGTAGATACAATTAGCGTGTTTTAATGGATTTGTTCTTTGATCATTTATCTCCTGGTCAGCATTGCTTTCAAATGCAATAACAATGGAAGAGATGTGGAGTGGAACTGGAATAAGTGTAGTTGTGGGCTTCTCTAGGAGAGGTGCAGTGCTAACGCTCTTCATCGCCTCTGATGCTTGTATTGAAAGCACTTGCAATTAAAAAATGAATCCAGGTGCCTGCTGGAGTCAAGGAAAAGAGAGAGAGATGTTGTATTTTCAAAATCCCTCTAAACTTTGACACATCTGGCAGCAGGTGGAAAGACTTGCTACTTGAGTTGTAGGAAGAAAATCTTATTTCTATTAGCTCTCTTACCTTTCAGATGCTTTTACAAAGGCTGAAATGAATAGCTCAAAGGAAAAATATTCTCCCTGAAGCTCAGAAAAAATAGTTAGGCCCGTTTCTCTTTCATCTTGCTACAATTAGAATACAACTGTAAACCATGTATTTCAAATATTGTTTATGAACTCACAGGTCTGTGTAAAATTTTAAAAATTAAAATCCCTTAAGGAAATGGTGACCTTGCAGAGCTTAAATTGCTTATAAAATTCTGAAGGCTGCATTAGTTAGGAATAGCGATGAACTCGATAAAAACTAAGTCAAAAAAAGTAATAATGAAAAAAAGTTACAAGCTCTTCCTCCCCGTCTGTACAAAGGGCTTGAAGAAAAACGTGGCTTCTCTCGGAACTATCTGTGTCCCCTGTTTCTTCTAGTTGGCTTCTTATTGTATTTATGACCCCAGCAGCTTTAGCAAATGACTCGTACGGTAGCTGGGCTTGGGTTGATGAGCTAAGTGTCTCCTGCCGATGGGAAGGAGGAATGGAAAGAGGCACTTACACAACAGAAATGTTTCTTTCAAACTGTAGGTCAGAGGGTTACAGAAGTGGATCCATCCATTTGAACACTGGGGAGGTGCTGGTTGTTGGGGCTTGTTGGTGTTTAGTTGTTTTTCTGTATAGAATTCAAGTCTAGATAGAAGAGGGGATGCTGAATGATCCGAGGGCTCGAGCACCTCTCCTGTGAGGACAGGTTGGGAGAGTTGGGGCTGTTCAGTCTGAAGAAGAGGAGGCTCCAGGGAGACCCTCTTGCAGCCTTTCAGTAATTAAAGGGGGCCTAAAAGAATATGGGGAGAGACTTTTTAGCAGGGCCTGTTGCAACAGGACCAAGGGGCTTTCAAGTAAAAGGGGAAATTTTGACTCGATACAAGGAAGGTGTTTTCTTGCTATGAAGAACAGGTTGCCCAGAGAGGTGGTCGATGCCCTATCCCTGGAAACACACAAGTTCAGGTTGGGTGGGGCTCTGAGCAACCTGCTCTAGTTGCAGATGTCCTTTGCAGATGTCCTTTCTCCGTGCAGAGGGGTTGGTGACCTTTAATGGTCCCTTCCAACCCAAAGCATTCTACGTTTCTGTGAACGCAGAGTCTTGCAAACTCATCTCTCTCAGCAGAGCTAAGGTTAAACCTACTTTTCTGTGCGTTGCAGACCTTACACTGTTTGTAGTAATAGGCTTGTTGTCTTATCTCAGGTGGTGGTGATCTGCTGCAGTGAGAAAGGTCTTGCTCTACTCTTTCTTCTCTACCGTTGTGTCAAAGGTGATGCTCCTGAGGAAATTTTTGGTGGCAGTAAAGAGCTTCCCAGTGGCCTCTGCTCGTCAAACATTATATATGTTGTACTAAATGGTAAATAAGAGATGCTGTGGAAGGAAAGCCATAATGAGAGAGATCTTGGCCAAAATACCACGCTGCAAAATGGTCTATAAATTAACATGCTAGTTAACTCAAACACCAGCAGAAGCAAAGAAGCTTCTATTGACTATTATGGGGCACTTAGGGGTTTTTACAGCAGGCTGAACTTTCTGCCAGTTAATTTTTATGTTGTTTTTAAACTTGATCATCTTCGCTACTGTTGTCCAAATGCCATTAATTTAAAGAACTGTCAGTCAGAGGTGATTATTGGTATGCAGGGCTGTGGTATGCTGCATGTGTAGCAGAATTCACTGACTGATGAAGTGCTTTAGTCCATTTTGCTGGATGTCTACGGGATGGAGAGCAAATATGACAGTGGCTGTATCAAGCTGATGAAAAATCTCACAAAGTGCACAATAGTATTTTGAAGCTGGAGTTTTAAAATTTTAATGTCTAAGCATTAAAAAAATAGTCCTTCCTAAAGATTAGGTAGCAGTGACGTGGTGTAGTCAGCCTGTTAAGTTTTTCTTTCAGATACAAACCAGAAGTTGTCAAAAAAGAGTTCGAATCTGAAATGGACAGAACTGAACCAGAAGTTGTCAAATAAAGAGTTTAAATCTGAAATGGACAGAACTGAACCAGAAGTTGTCAAAAAAGAGTTTGAATCTGAAATGGACAGAATTGTTGTTCCAGTGGTGAAAAAAAAATTAATTAAATACCTTTGAGAATGTGCGTTGCTGTAAATAGGGAATAAAATGCTCTGTAGAAAATGCCAAGTATAAGATTATTCTACTAGTTGCAAACTTTGTCTTGCTTTATCAGAGATCTGATAAATGGTTGAGCCGTGTTGGTTACAAGTGAAGTTTGTTGACTTTCTGCTCTTTGTTATAGATAGTGTCAGATTTGTACCTAAAACAGAGCAAGAAAAAGTAATGAAACTGATTCGACCAGCGAAAAAATCTCAATAGTGTACAAAATGTCACTTAAAAAACTCTTTGATGTTTGTGGAAACAGGGTATTAGCTTTATTTGTCAGTTCCTTCCATTTGCATTTCTGTGCTCTTTGCTTCCCGAGGAAATCTTTTTCCATTTAATTAGAAAGAAAAGCTAAGATACATACTCGTTAACAGGCTTAATTTGCAGTGCTGTGCCAAAGGTTCTTTGCACGTCTGTAGGGAGTGTGGGAAGAGAAGAGTGTTTGGTATTGTTCCTAGGAAGCCCTTTACAGAGATGGTTATTGCTGCTTTCTTACCCCTGTCTCCATTATAGCTGCTGTTGACTTCCATGTGTTGTGCTCTTAGATTTTACAAAGACCTTCTCAGCTGCCTCACCACCTCACATACTCCCAGATGTGTGTGTAACAACACCAGTTCTGGGTGTAGCAGACTGAAGATTGTGATTGTCTATTGCCTTCAACAATTTTTAGAACTATGTTAAAAAAAAAAAGTGAAATATCATAAGACATTAATTTTTGTTGTACACAAAACCAATAGGAATGTTCCAGTTTGCAGTTCTACAAACTATCCTTTGTGTATGGACTTTCTATACCAATTTATACCGTGATTTTTCATGCAAAATAACTTTTTTTTTTGACAGTTCACACATCCTGTTAAAAAGTAATTTCTCTTTTATACAGATAGGCTGTTTACCAATATTTTGCAAATCACGGTTAAAAAAAAATAAATTCCATTCCTCAAGAAGGATTAGAGAAGCTCGAGATTAACAATGACAGAGACAAAATTAAATTGTCCTTTAAAAAGAATTTATGAACCAAATTGAGTCCCGGACTTGAGTCAGCTTGTTGATTAGTTCTCCAAAAAATACCAAATCATTGCCCGATGTAGTATGTTAATATCCACGGACAAATTCCATGCTGTAATATATGTGCAGAGTGTCTCTGCCTGAGAAAGCTGCCCCGTATAATTCACAGTATTCCACCTAAGGATGGACTAGCTCTCAGATAAAACAAAAATCTCCTTTATCACAAGCTTGCTGACCAGCAGTAGTTATTCTTGCTGCCGAAGTCTTGCTGCCGTGCTCATTCGTTCCTTGAATCGCCGTATGAAACCACCAACAGTGTAATCCCACCAGGTAACTTCCAAATCATACAGATTTCCAAGTGCTGGCAAAATACAGCTGGGAATTTGCTCGCTTGGGGTGTTTTGTAATAGCAGGAGATGACTGAATTGTCAGAATGGAAACGTTTAGCAGCGATAATTTGATTTCAACAAAATGGGGATGGAACAGAGACAGAATTGATTGTTTTCTGACGGCTCGCTCGCAGATTTCCTTGCAGATTCAGCAGAAGAGCTGCTGGCTACTGGGAGCCCAGGCAGTTGCCCAGCATGACTCCAGTCTTCTCTAGCTGCCATCTCCTCTGTGGAGGTGCTTAGGGCTGGGAATAATTCTTCAGATTTAGACAACGGGGTGATTACATATCAGAGTTTGTCCTCCCACGAAGAAATAAGGACTTGCCAACCAGACTGTGAGTTTTCCTAAAACTTCTTTGTGCTTGCCACACTGCAGGTTTGCACAACATCCCCTTCCCAGTGTAAAACTGGAGGCAGCAGCTTGCGGGTGGTTCGCTGTAGCAGCATCCAACCCAGCTCCTCCGTACAGTACTTGTAGGTACAATTAGTGTGCAGATGTAAATTAAGATTAACGCATTTGTCTTTTGTATAATCCCTGACGTTTTCAACACAGTGGATACTCGGGCTATTTAGACTATGTGTACCAGCTTGGAAGCAATTTAACTCTTTAATTATGCATTTTAACGTAATAAAGTTACTACAGTCTATGTAAGCGACTTAGACGTTGAGTAGTATATTGGCCTTATCCTTTCTTCTTTTTTAACTCTCTTCTTACAAGCAACATCTGCAAGTAACTTCTTTATGGGAAAAATTCCTTATTTATTTTTCCCAGGAATTGTTGTAAAATAAAATTTGACTATTTCATCCCTTTAATTGGTTACTACTTGTTCACACTCTCTGCAGTGCTTGAGCCTTATTTCAGAGCAGTCCACTGTACCCATGTTCCCACTAAAATTGCTCGCGCTTGGTGCAGGTAAGGAGCTCTCTGCCCCTTGAAGCAGCTGTAATAGAGGGCCTGGATTTTCAGATCTTTAAATCATCAGGTAATAGTTTGTATTTTAAAGCATGATGTGTATTTATAGTGTTGTCTGCATGGTAAAGAACTTACCGTCCCCACTGAATCCCCTGGAATACATTAAAAGGGAAAAACAAGTAAGCATAAGAGCTGTAAGACAACTAAGCTCCTTGTATCCCAAATAATTGGTATAATTTCTTTCCATTCAATTTCACTCCACTGCTGAAGCTACTCCAAAAGCAGGTTTTTATGGATACTAAGAGCAGGATAGTTGATTTATTGCTTTAATGCCCCTTGCAGCATCCACCGAAACAGCTGGGGCTCGCATTTTGGAGACCTGCGATTTGGGCTCAATCCTTGGTCCTCTGCCTCCTCAGCAGCTCCCCTTCAACATCTCTCCATCTAAACCTGAACACCTGCAAGCTTTCACAGTTCCACAAGCAAAGACTGGGAGTTCAGTTCCACAATTGCAGGTTTTTTTTCTCGGTCTCATTTAAATGAAAACCTGTTACTCGTCGGCACGCTTGGCAGACGGCCATGCGAGGTGTTATTGGTGAGGTCTGCAGGGGCTCGTGGTGCTCGACTTGGTCCTCTTGGGCAGCTTCAGCAAGACTTTAGGAATGATGCTTGCACCTTTAGGAGGCTATTTTGCAGCCTGGAGGAACTGTCATCTGCTCCACCTAAAAAGCTTATGTAGCCTTCTCTTAGAACTAACAGCTGGAAATCTCACTGCTGCAGGTTGGACCTGCGATACTTGAACTGGTTTTGCAATGGCCAAGAAAACATAAACAGAGCATCTCTGCTGAGACTTGGGGCTGCAGCTCCAGGAAAGAGTATTAGAGGGCTCGAGTTCATGCATTTACAAAACATGACAGAAGGACAGGCCTGTTTTAACATAAGTTATTTGGATGCACTTAAATTATTAAAAAAAAAAAAAAAAAATTAGAATGTTAATTTACACACACTGTGAAGATTTAGGGCTTGTTCAGAATTGGAACAAAACCAAGACAAGTTTGCATGTTATATAGGGTATTAGTTCTGTGCTTCATATCTGAGTATATATTATACTATGCTAAATTGAAATGATGCCATATCCTGTCCTGGCCCCCCCTGCCCAGCAAGTTAATAAAACACTTTAACCATTATATATTTGTATCAATTTACTGACTGTGCGGTGTAAATTGAGGCTTTTTGATCAAGAAGAAGAAAAGTTCTTGATTGTGTGTGATCTGCATCTACTCTTACTGTAGCATTTAGACTGAATTTCTCCTTCATTGAAAAAGCAGAAGAGATTGTACATCTAACAACATTTCAGAACCTTCCTCTATTTGAAGAGAGAATCAGTTGTCTGCTTTAGCAGGCAATACAGGGTTTTAATTCCTACCATCCTTCCAACCCTCACTCTCACAAATTAATCATGATTTACATGTGGACCTACACATGATGATTCATTAAGAGTGGCACACAAAACACATAAACCAAATGTAAGTACAGGAACACACAGTGGTAATCCTGTATACATAAGGACAAATGGGATCCACTCCAGCTGGAGAAAGATGACCTTCTGCAGTACCAAATGAATTGCAAAATCTTTTCCAGCTACTACAAGTGCATAGCTCATATTCTTACAGCACCCATAAAAGTCACAGTTGCTGTCAATTTGAGAAATTTTAGCTCAGTACTCCTCTTTCTCTTCCGCTGTCAAGGGAGAAAAGAAATCCTTCTTCCTAGAAGGACAAGATGTACTGCTGGCTCATACCTTGACAAATGACCTTTTCCTGACTTCAGTAGCTCCATCCAGGGTCCCTTGGAAAACAAGTGGGTGTTTACATTTGCTGTTGAACGTGGGAGCGTTGCCTGTTTTGCTTGGCCTCTTTGGGTAATGTGGGTGAAAATTGCCTTTTGACATATTTATCCTACATGTTTCCCTCGTGCTAAGAAGTTTGCTGCTTTTGTTTTACAAAACTCTTCAGTTTCATAAAAGTAGATGTTGAATACCTTGAGGAAACGGAGTAGTGCAGTATTGCCTGTTGTAAAAGTGTAGTGCCACATTAAGTGGGAAAAAAAAAGGCATTATTGCAACTTTTCACAGAGGTAGGACAAAATACAGCCTTCCTTATTCCTTAGACCCTTTCAGGCTGTGCCCGTTGTGGCACAGCTGAGATGACAGAGGACCATCCTTCACAGCAATGACCATGCTGGCCTGTCCTCTTCTCAGCTGTCACCGTATCATTATGCATGTGGTAGAGGAAAAAAACCCAAAACAACAAAGAAAATCCAAGGTGCAATTTGGCTGAAAGATGGATTTGTGCAGATCTAAGGATCGTGGCTCAACAGATGTGGCCCTCAGGTTTGAAATAGGAATGAAAATACGAATCAGCCTGTATTAGTTTGCCCAGCCACCTCTTATTACTGACGTGTTGGGTGAGAGGGGTTCTGTTGCTTCAGCTTTTCCTGCACAAAACACTTGGTTTCTGATGCCATTTACTCTTTGGTCAGCCACAAATCCAAGCTTTGTTATTATTAAGAAGACTACAGCCCTATCTTACAGTGTTTGTAATAATAGACACAGCTCCTAGTCCTAACCTTCTCAGATTAAAGTGGGAATGCCTGGTGAAGACTTTACTGAGTAGCTTGTTGCCTTTCTGAACCTTTAGAAAGCAAACCTTTAAGTCAGTAATGGTTGGAGGAAGAGTTGGTCTCTAAGGGGAAGGCTGTGCTGCAGCTGAGTGTATAGCTTGCAGCAGGACCTTGAGTAAATGGCTGAATCTTGAGAATCTTTTAATAAGCACAGCTCAGAAAATGCAAATTTTATTTTTTTTGTGTAAATAATACAAAGCAGCTATGCAAATACCTTAAATTAAAATCCCTGCTGCAGTTAGAAAACTGTATTAGTCTTACAATTCACTACGTACTACTTTGACCCAGACTGTTTATGTAGCTTTTTATCTTATTAACTATACAGCTGTCTAGAGAGAATAAAAACATCCCATGCAGATTTCAGAACTGCCTGGTATCAGAAGTGACATTCAAAGCCATTAGTTTTCAAGCCCGGTTTAGAAGGGGGTTTTGATGCAGCGAAATCATACCTTGAATATACTGTCATTAAGTTATTTGAAAACGTGATGGTAATGTGACAGGAGAAAATAAATGTGAAAACGTTGATCCATGTAGAAAATGAACTGTTGAAGGGAAGTAAATCAGAGGTAATGTCTGTGATGACCGCCTCAAAATGTTTGACAGTGTGATAGATGAAGAGGAAACAATATCTGGAGGAAGGGCAGAGGGAAGAAGGAATTGGAAGGGTTTTAGAAAATACTTCTAATTCTGACTTTATGCTTTTAGATTAGGCTGAGTAGGAAAAACAAACCCAAATTCAAACTCATGACTCCTGAAATTCACATAATGCATTTAGTCTATTTTGAGATTCACTAGTGGTAAAAAAACCTGTTAGAGGAGCCAAGGGCTCCCTGAGAAGAAGGGGAAAAAAAAAAAGGCAATTCAGTGTCCTGGCCTGAACTCAATCTCATTTACTCTAGGTATTGCAAATTAGTGGAAACTAATTTAAGCCTTACTTACTGCAGAGGTGCTACTCTGATCTACAGAGTCAGGAGAGAAATGTGAACTCCAGTATCAGCCAGTATCTGTACAGTGCTTCTTGTTGAAGCCCTGAAAATACCCCATACTTGGTCCTTTTTGAACTTACATAGTGTTTTTCAATCCCTATCTATCTATCTATCTATCTATCTATCTATCTATCTATCTATCTATCTATCTATCTGTCTGTCTATCTATCTATCTATCTATCTATCTATCTACCTACCTACCTATTTATCTACCTACCTACCTATATACATCTATACTGGGAAAAAAAGAGTGTATATCTAAGATGCCATAGGCTATTTCAGTCTGTCCTTGAAACTTCAAATAAATCAGACAGAATAAGACCACTCTGATTTCCAGCAGCACCACACACAGTCGTGTTTCACGAGGAGTAAGTAGCAGGGCTCTTGCTGCAGTAACTCAGTGGAGCTGCAGTGTATTTACAGAGGGGGTTTTTATTATTTTCAGATTAAAATGTAGCATCGGTGATAATGCATTTCCTTGTAACCACACTCTAGGCAATAACACATCTTTTGAAGTGTGATCGGTGCGCTATGCCAAGCTCCTTTTTTTCTTAGAAATAGAAATGCTGAGTATTTTTGACTCTGACATGCTACCCTCCACTGTTGCTAGGCTTTAATAAGGGCAAACATCACGGAATAAAATAAAAGGTCATTTATGACAAGAATGTAAATATATGGTAAATCCTTAGCAAAGATACGCCTTGAAGTTTCTTGGGGAGTCCATTGGAGTCTAGATTTCATAAAGGTAGAGTATCTTAAGCTCTTTGTTTATCAACAAATATTACTCTCCATAAATTTCATACTATGCTTAAATCTTTCTTTGTTGTTCGCTTTGTCTGCAAAAACACAAACAGCCTGTGGCTTTAAGCTGATCCTCTGCAATTTCCAGCATACGGGGAGCTGGTCCAGTCAGGTGTGGTTTGGGGAGGGAGGTTGGTGGTTTTGGTATGTTTTAATTTTATTTTTTTCCTTCAGGAGCACTTATTTCACTCAAGTGAGTAGATCTGAGCTATAGTTGGAGGGGAAAAAAAAAAAGAAAATTAAAAATGAACAGCAGAAATAGAATAACTTAAACTGATGTTTAGAGGCAGAAATAGAATAACTTAAACTGATGTTTAGAGGCTTTGCTGGAAGAGCTGCACCATTGTAATTGCTGCTGACAAGACTCTGCACTGTAAAGCTGGCCCAGCACAGGAGCAAGGGCAACAGGAGCTGCAGAGCCTCAGCGTAAAGCCCTGACAACTTGCCTGTAGATCCCTCCTGCCTGCTGCTCTCAGGTACTTAGTGGTACCCCGGGGATTAATTATGTGGATTGACAATTAATAGGACAAACCTGGATTCAGCTGCACTGTTCCAGATTTAAGAATTCCTGCCGTAACCTTAAAATGATGTATTCCCTCAAAGGCCTGGAAATTGGTCAGCATCTGAGCTAAACGAGAGATGGGAGTAAGAAAAACAAAAACCAGAAGTAAGAAAATCTTTGGCCTAAATTTGACCACTCCAAGTTTTGCTGTGTGCTTGATTTCAGGCAGTTCTATGTGCCCGAGAGAGGACTTTGTTTTCTCTGTGAATATTAATAACATCACGCAGGGACATCTTATTAAAGATGCAGTGAAGGTTTAGGGGAGCAGGTAGTGTTACTCTTCTAATTCATTTCTACAGTAATCATGGTTTTTCTGCATTTTTGGTTCTATTCGAAGGCCATTTTTTTTTTTTTTTTGAAACACTTACATCCAGATCTCATTTTTCACTCTTCTGCCATCCTCTTTAAATAATAGAGGTGTTTATTTAAGGACAAGAAAGAAGTGCTGGGAGGGGCAGGCATCGTGATTGAACTGTAGGCTCCAAATTGAAAAGACTTTTAAAGTTGGGTGTTATTAAAAGAGCATTTAATCAGAGCAAGTGACAAACAATTTGTTGTAAGACACATAAATACTAGTGGGAAAGTAATTTCAGTGCCATAAAAAACAATCAACTCTTGCATATAAATTAAATGGAAAAAGGGTACCCCTGCGTGTTACTGCTCCTGCTGTGTACCCCATTCATTTACAACAATTACTTTCCTCTCTTGACCAAAACAGCCTTTTTTTTTATATCCACAGAGCAAAGCAGGGGCAGAAAAATATTCAGAAAGTGCAGCAATATGCAAAACAAGCCATGAGATTTTTCTTTTTTTTTTTTTCCTCCTTAGTTGGTCATATTTAATAATCATAAACTGCCTTGTTGCTTAAGAGCCTGACCTTCTCTGTTAGCAAAGCTTGCACCTAAAAATCCTGCAAAGTTTCAATTTCTAAATGTCACAAAATATCAAATAGGTGCAGAAGATAAGAAGCAAGTCAATAAATGTTTGTATTCTTCTCTTGATGCTCTTTTGTATTTCATTTTATTTGGGGAAAAAAATAAAAAATTAACCCAAAGTTTAATCTCTCCTCCAAATAGAAGGAAGAAAGAGAGCAGAGCCCGGGGTAACAGTCAGCTAAAATATTGATTACAGTGCATAGCAATTTACTGGAAAATAAATAAATAAACCCCAAATGCCTTCAAACTATTTAGGAGAAAGCATACTGTTTCCTATGCTGGGAAGAAGTATAATTAAAAAGCTATCAACAGTCTGGGATTGTCAAAAGTACTTTGTCACCTGAAGCACATTCCTTGTAATTATCTTTTGGGCTTTCAGCTAGATCACCATTAACCTCCAAAGAAGAAGGGTTACTATGCTTTCTGGTGTGAGAAATTGTATCATCATGTAAATTAAGCCCTGTTAGGTAGTCAAATTGGATTTGGGAAGCGATTGAGTATTAAACCTAGTCATGTATATTATCAAACGACACAAAGCATGAAATGCTAAGAGGGAAAGAAACAAAATTATTTTTTTTCCTTCTTTAAAAATGTCAACATTCTTCCATGAAAAAAATACTACTATTTTTTTTTGGTGAAGGTTAAAAGAAGAAAATGAGGTGATATATAGCTGCGTGTATGTTTTGATTCCATAATTTTATTTATTTGAATTTCCAGACAATAAAAGGTGTGACAACCCAGTGCTAGCTGACAGTAATATAGCAGTATTTGAAATCACACTTATCTGTTACTCAGGACCTCAGTCCCTGACACGATTACCAGGGCTGACAGGCAATGGCTCCTTCTACCCATATGAATCCAGTTTCCCAAACTTCCTGTTGATGCCTCTGGAGCAATAGTGGCTTTAGTCATCCCTGCAGCTTAGTCTACCTGGTATTATGGAACACATGAAAAAGTTGTAACTAAATGCTGAAAAATTAATAATATGCTTTAGGACATGGAAGGTATTATTTAAGGGAGGGGGAAAGAAAGGAAAAAGATGCCTGGATTTTCTTTTTACTGTAGTAAGCATATGTCTGGAGAATTTGTGTTTTGAATCCAAGGAGAATAAATGCCTTTTAAGTATAGATTATTTTTTCTTGTTAGCTTTTCTAGCTGTGTTTACAAAGGTGCAGTATTTCAACGACCGGTATAAATTAAAGGGTGGTTTCACTCTGCTTGATATCAAGTTAGTACTTGGCAGTGCTGGAGCTGAGCCTGCAAAGACACCAACTCTGCGGATAGGTTGAACGATCTTGTCTTCCTCCAGGGTTTTTAAATGGGCCAAGGTGAGGTGTGGTATCAACATTTCAGGATTTCATAATCACTTGGGGTGGCAAACTTGTTTGTTGTCCTCTTTCATGCCATCCCCCCGTGGTCGCTGCCTGCCTGCTGAAATACCATAAGCTCTTCCAGACACCTCAAGCTTTTAACAAGTATTGCCACATACCGAGCACAAATGTGGCAACATCAGCTTTTTAACGTGGAAAAGGAAATCTTTTCCCTTTTGTAAAAGCAGTGTGTAGAAAGAAGAACGTTGAACTTTGGTTAGTAGCGAGGGAAGAACAGATAATACACTTATCCAGTGAAACCCAGAGCTTTGCAAATTGCTAACATGTAGTTCCATCATTAAGGAGCACACGCTTCTTTGTAGTTCCTAAATTAATTTGCCAACAATCTCCAAAGCTTTCCGAGAGTTAAAATTTTTTATTTATTTATTTATTTATTTACTTTGAAGAGAACTTTTTTAAAAAAAAAAAATTCTGCCAAATTACCTCTTGTTGACAATGGGCTGTATCCAGCATTTACAGTCTTTCTGCTTTCAACTTGTAGAAAGTGGGTAATTGAAGTGGTGTGCACAATAAATGAGAACATCCATTGGTTCCATATAAACCTTTTAAAAGCCTCGGAATGGAAAGTAAGGCAGGCTAATATGAATTGCAAAAGGACACAATTAATTTGTACATGAAAGAAGATTTTCAGTATGCCATTAGCCTCTGTAACAGCCAAAAATAAAAAGGCAATCATGTATAACCTTGCCAAAAGTATGACAAACTGCTTGTCGTGAAAAGGTTTTGTATTTTAAGCAAATGCATAATGTTTTTACAAAAATTATTCTGTTAACTCTTACCGGCCGCCAATGAAATTAGGTTTAGAAAACAATATTAAAGGGTAAGATCATTGCAGAGTAGTAAAAAAAAAAATCAGGAGCATCTACGAAAGCACATGGAAGTGCCATTTATGTTTGGAAGACTTTTGAATTTTGAGCAAACCAATTCTGTCTCATTTCCTCTGTGTCCCTACTCCTTTTCATAGGCCTTATTAATGGCAGCTGCAGTTAAAAAAATGAGGAAATTGTGAATTTCTCTTCTACATCCTATATCTTTAACCAGCTAATTTTCCCCATATTTATTTTTTCAAATGAATGTCTCTTTTATTCCCCTTTCTTCGCCTTAAGTTAATCTTTTTCAGTGTGTATGATCTGCATATCATATAGCATATATTCTATTTTTAGAAAGAGTATGTAAATTCTAACAAATTAAGTGGTTTTATTTCTAGCTATAGCTAGCCAAGGTCATAAACTGCTCTTGAAGATCCCTACTAACAAGGAAAGTTAAATTACACTACAGATATTAAAAAGACAAGATTCTACGACTGATAAATTATTTTCCGCGTACCGTGAAAAAGATGAATCATTTAGTTTTCGGTAGCCTGACTTAATCAATAACTAGCTCTGTAATTCCTAGTCAATCACAGCTTACTTCTATCCATCATTACAACAGCGCGGTAATTATTAGTCCTCTGTGAAAGTACCTGGCAGTATTAAATAATATAGGGGCAATAGGAGCACTCTTATGAAACAACAGGGAGCTGGTGTTTTGTCAGTGATTGCGAGCGACCGTCATTTATTTTAATAGCACTTAAAATAACCACGGTGGTCGCAAGAGAGACCCCATAATCTTACAGCAATAATGGGGATTATGAACTGGATCTACTGGAAAGGAGGTGGGGGCTGTTTGCTGGAAAACTGTGTTTCTGAGATATTGCATGGTTTGCAATGTTTAGTATCTATTTATTTGGGAAAAAGGAAAAAAAAAATCATTATGACAATTTATGGTACAATGAACTGCGGTGTGAGTGAATTTTATCAGCCTCTCTCCTCTGCTCACGAAGGAAGAGTTTTATCGATTATCAGTCTGATTTTTTCATCAGCGCAGCTCATTTGTTACTCCATTCAAAATCGTTTGGTGGAAGCAGAAGGGACAGTTTCTCAATGCCTATGGCAATCGAGGCAATTTATCTCCAGACAGAAATCACTGTGCCACCTGAATTGTCCAGTGACAGCTCGGGAGCTTCCGTGCAAAGTTCTGGCCGATCTGAATCCAGTTCCCTCCTTGCTGTTTACTCACCTTCCTATGCAAAGTTTGCTCTGTTTCTTTTGGTACCTGTTTGGTTGTTCATGTCTGCACATAGGACTTCTTAAAAAGGTCCACTTGGGTCTCTGTGTTGGGGAGATTTATGATTGCCTGTGGTATCACTTAAGTCTCTCACATTTTGCTATATACACACATATATATATATATTTAGATTTGTCATATTAATTACGTTTCCCTCTTTCTGTTTTCTTCTTTGATGTTGTAAATCTGTGAAAAACCAGGACTGAGGAGAAACTCACCGTCGGTGCCTGCTGAGTAGCAGCAAATCTGTTTCTCACCATTACACACATTTTTGTCTTCTTCCTCTGTGATCCTTCTTTGCCATGTCTGACAAATTTCTCCACTCCGCCTTGTTTTATTTCTCTCATTTTTCCTTCCTCCTCTGGATAAATGCTGCCTGCTTCAGCCTCTCCTGTTTTCTCTGGTTGTGTACCGCTCAAGGCTGTGCTTGGCCCCGCGCAGCCCTTTTTTATCCTCCTCCCCGCTACGGTCCGTTCTCGTTGCAGCCATGGCACGCATTTTGAGTTTCAGCTTTGCCAGAACTCACGTTTTCCGCCTCTTTTCCAGCTGTGGAAAATACCCCTCTTCGTGAGCCGGCCGTTCTAATTAATAGCAATTACAACCCTATTAAGGAATCCTCCTATACGTTGGCTATCTACAGTGCTAACCCCATGATGGGATGGCACGGCGGGGACAAAGATCTACAACCTGATCTAACGTTGAAGTCAGCCCTTGTGTGGGCAGGGGTGTGGACCTCCTAAGGTCCTTACCACCTTAATTACTGCATGATTCCAAACATAGCCTTTTCTTTTTCTCCCAAAGAATTCTTTTAAGGGCTGTGTTAGACTCCCTGAGGATGCGTGAAGCATCTTCTCTTCTTCCCCATCTGGATTTCTGAGCTTCAGTTTGTCTCCCAAAGAATCCACACTTGAAAGCACAGCCGGGGTATTAGGCTTCTTTCCAAAAGAGTTAAAGAAATAACGAGTTCCAATTAGTCTTAAACTTTTTAAATTTTTTTTTCTACTTTACATTCTGAGATGGGGACAATTAATAATGACAGCTCCCATACCGAAAACTGACAATTACATACAAAATGATGATAATAATAATTCTGTATATTACTTGGATGATTCTTTCCAGGCCACTTAAATATTCGTGACTTATTTATTTAGGGGGAAAAAAAAGTTAGGGGGAAGGGATTGCATCATTTGCATTTTAACTTTTGCGAAGGAACGTGGAAAGGCAAAGAGTCGGACTCACCCTGGCATGATCTGATCAGCGAAGTTGCACCAGGGACTAATTTGGCCCGAGAAGTTGGTAATCGTGTTCCACAGATGTTCCAGTATTTGAAGGCAATGGTCCATAATAGCAGAAGGAACAATGTTATGCCCCAAAGGACCTATCAAGTGAATGAGATGTTAGAGAGGTTTTTTTTACGCAAACACTGAATCAATACCAGTTGCAAGATCCAAGTGTACCTAGGAAAATGAAAGACTTTACTGGATTTTAACATTTTAGATTAAAGCTACTGATGTCTACTTTAGAACAATGAGGTATCGTCCCCTAACTGCTTATACAGAACTGGGCAGCTCAATATGCAAATGGCATTTCTATTTCTTTGCCAATAGTCTTAAACATCTTGAGGTAATGTCAAGTATAGCTAAAAATTTTACAAAATTTTTTTGTCTTCATCTAATATAAGTTCTTAAAATATCTTCCAATATTTATTGCATGTAAATGTATGTGAAAATCTACAGGCGTTTGTGTATTTTGAAAACCAGTTACATAGTTTATTATCTGGAGGATAGAGGTCGGAGGTGTATTAGAAATAGACCAATTATGGTTTGTACTCTGTGATTAAATATCAGAAGCATTAACCAGCCACAGCATTACAGTCATAATATTAGAATAAAAATGACAGTTACTCTTGTAAAAGGCTAATGAGGTTGTATGTGTATATAGCTCTTCTGTAATTTAAAATCAGATGCAGACCTTCATATGCTGATTCATTCCACCCACTCAAAAGAAAATGAGACTTCCCAATCTTTCATATGCTCCAAGGTAACCATCGAGTCCTTTGTTCTGATCCAGCCAAACTCTGAATCCCTGGTGGCTCATTCCCAGGAAACCAGCTAGTTAAAGCAGGCAGCTCTGGCCTTTGAGTTTCCTTCCCGGGACAAGTTGTAAGGGAGAAAGATGATGAACCTCAAAAGAAACTTTGGTTTCATTATTAGTTCTTAAACTGACAGTGGAAAGACCTTCCCGGGCAGCTTGAAATATCTGGTAGAGGTCCATTTACTTCTGTCTACTGAACAACAACGTGCTCTATATTCTGAGATAATGTATTATGCACCTTCTTGTTTGTTCGCACTTTGGTGTTTGTTTTCTGGATCGTTTGGGTTTTCCCAGCATTGCTCCTGAAAGGTCTCAAGTTCTGCTCGTCTTGGCATCAGCAGCGAACTTCTCCATTGTCGCCGGTTTACTGGGCGGGTGTTTTATTCAGATTAAAAGGCAAAGTACATTCACTCTCAAGGCTTAGGCAGTTTAGCATAATTAATTGTACAACACAAATAATTCAATTAACTTTAAACATTGCTGAATTAAACTCCTCAGAAACATCACTTACTGGTTTTATACTGCCAGACATACACTCTTTTGTCTTCACTGAAGATTTTTTTCCAGTCTACTCAGCAGAAGGAAGTGCCAGCGAGTAAGAACAGTCCAAAAAAACCAAACCAAAGCACAAACCCCAGTGAGGGCCCCTTGCACTTGTAAGAAGGGGGTCAAGTGCTCTTACTCTAAGGCAAGTGATTCCCTCAGTTGTTGGATGGCCATCATATTGAAAAGGCTGAAATGATTCATGTCTCTCTCTGCCCCTTCAATCCCTCTCCCGGAAAGCTTGTCCTTGCCCACTGGTAACAATGGCTGTTGTAATCCTGCATTGCATTTGGCAGGTCTGTCCTGCAGAAAATGATGTGAACGTGTCTGTCAGCCCCATGTGGTCTCCAGACAACTGTGATTTCTTCATTACTCTCCCCGTGATCGAGATGTCAATTAGTGACTTAAAAATAAAGTCTTCATCGAGTTCGCAATCCCTTGGGCTCACGAGTCTCCCAACACCTCAACCATTTTACCTAATTTGTTATACAGATAGAAATGAAGTGCTGCTGTCAGGTTGCACTGGGGAGAGGGAGCAAATGAGCTGCTGCGTGCTCTGAGGTCTCGGAGACCCGTACAAAGGGACCACAGATTGTCTTCTGAGAGCCTTGTCCTTAAACCCAAGTTGCTCCTCTCAGCTCGGTGACTGTTTTCACCTACATAACACAAATGCTTCTAGATATGCCTAGCACTGCATATTTCTGCCTTTTTGCTACTCGAGTAAAAGGTTAAGAATGAAAATATCTGCCAACTAAGGTCTTTTCAACTGTTTTTTTTTTAAGACAGAGTCCAGCTGAAAGATTTTGTATTGACAGCTGGTGAAATGGTCATAGAAATGACATCTGCCCATTAAAAATATCCCTCTTACTTTGCCTTGTCTTTGGGGATTTCAAGACTGCAAATCATTTTCATGAGATACGTAACCTTAGATCAAGTTGTATAAAAATATATCGCTTCCATCAAGTGAAATAATCACTGTGTGCTATAGGAATATTAAACAACTGCCTTCCCTCATGGTATGCAGGGGAGTTTTCAGAGCTTTCCTCTAAGTGTCTTTGTTATTTCGTATTGTGACACCTGTAATTGTATATAGCAATCTAGAGTTTAAAATCCTAACAAGGCTGCTGTGGGTTCCACAGCGTACATAAATCCATCACAGCGGACGAGATAGATTTTAAATTGATGGTACCACACCAAGCACTGAAATAAAAGCACTAGCAGCACTTAGCCTTGTAGACTAATAGCTGCAAATGATTTTATGAATCATTAGTTCAGATCCTATAGTCCTACCCATTTTAAAGCATTTCTAGATTAGTGCTCTTTTGTCTGTGATATGATATTAATAGTCTGCTGAAAAGCGTGCAGTTTCTAGCAGCGTGTCACGGCAACATTTTAGTGACGGAAGGGAGTTTGTAGTATTGCAATAACTGATTAATTGCTCTGATCTTGGGTAGCCCCTGCTTTTTCAAGAAGACTGTCTCCCAAGAACTGGTATCCTGTGAACAGACTTCTGAGCATTCTACCGACTAGTTAGGCTTGAAGGAGAACATGGGACAAAACCCCCTCCAGATTTTATCCCCTAAAAGTGCCTCTTTAAACAGCAATTCTGGAAACAGTGGTTGCTCCTCTCTCTCCCGAAGTGCAAGGCAACGGGAACAGCTTCTGGCAAACCCTGTGCCAGCAGGAGAGTGTTTTGCCTCTACCCGATGGCTGGGAGGGGTGGGACACTGATGGGTGTCGCTGCTGCAGGTCCCTGCAATTTTGTTGGCTGACAGAGTCGTTCCCTTTTGACCTCATTCAGAACTTTCTGTACGTGCCCCAAGTATGAAGTGCTGAGAGATGGCTTCTTCAACAAGTAAGAGCATGAATTCTTGGTGTTGTGGAGGAAACGTCATCTCACGCTTCTGCTCCTAAGTCCATTCCCATTATATGAGGTGGATATTTTTTCGGTATGTTAACTATGCATTTAACCAGTCATTTTCTTCTTCAGTTCAATTAGTTCTTTCCGGTGTTCCTCTGAACACCATGTGGTAAATGTCACCAGCAGTTTGCAGCACTTAGCTGTGTAGCTTTCCCTAACTTGAGCTGTAGGGTATTGATGAATCCTTTAACTATTTAGCTGCTATTTTCTACCTGATTCATCTCTCAAAACGCAGTGAAATGTGCTTGCTCGGAGTAGGTTTTGTCACAGCTAGTGTTTACTGCTGCTGACACAAACATGATCCCTACATGATGTGTAGTGATGGGCTTTAAGGATAAAGTCAGCACAAGGTTGGGCTTTGCATTCGGGTGCCAGAGCTTCGTTGCCCTGCTTTGGAAGCTCTGCGTGTGTTTCCTTCCAGGGTGTTGGTTGCAAAATAAAGGGTGACAATTTAGAAAATCAGTGTTTATCACGCTTGTGCTTTACTTTTTCCTGCAGCTGAAGAGGACAGCTGGGTGTCATGCAATACTTCTTCCACCCTCCTGTCCTGGATAAGCTGCTGTGCCCTGGCGATGACTGTGCTGGCCAGAGCTGGGGGGGTTTATCTGCCTCCCATTATCAGACTGGGTGACCACAGGGTTGTAACTGATGGACTACAGAAAGGCCGTGCACCCTACTGCACACCTAGGGCTTCGTGTGACCTTGATAATCACGAGAATTTCATATAAGAGAATTTCATATACATACATCTAACGAGCACAACTATTTAAGTGGCTATTTGAAAGTAAATGAGTCTCAACACCTACCTTTTGGCTTAATAGGTATTTAATACTGATGATACTAAAAAGGTGAAATATAATTGGGTAGATAAATAATATGTCTGCTCCTACTCAGGTAGGCAGAAAACCACTCACATTTACACCTCCCTGTCCTCCTCCCTAAAGAAGTCAGGGTGACTGGCCATGGGAGGAACCTCTTTGCTCTCCACTAAGAGAGAGAGACAAGGAGATGAGGCTCTTGGTCTTACATACTTAGCCAATGATGTTATGATGTCACATCTTAAACATGATGGCAGAAAAAAAAAATAATCTATGGATCCATTGTTACTAATTGGCTTTCTTTATCATGCTGTTGAATCCGGGAGGATCAGAGGTTAATAATAACAATGTGATATAAGGACCTGGAGATCTGGAGGGCTGACACTTGAAAGGGATGCACTTTCTGTAATGATAACTTCTCGGAAACTGGTGCAGTTTTAATGTTGTTACTGCTGCATTCAATTGGCTTCTTCTACAGTGGGTAGTAAATGATGTTCAATATATTGTCTTCTGTTTCCCAGATGAGAGCCTGACATCTATCTATACCTCACTTGAAGTGAAAGTTAGAACTGTAACTTTTTTTTTCCTTTTTCTTTTACTCTCTTCTCAATTCATAGGCTATAGTATCTGCTTTAGAGTACTAAAAATAGTAGAAGTCTGTGCATTTTCCAGATGTCTGTAAATAAACCATGCAGGCATGCCTGCGTTTTTAAGTTGCAGCGCATCATGTTATCATATATTGATAGGTGCAAAAGTCAGATCCTGCTATCGACATGTTAACACTTGATTTTGAGGTAGATAGCTCGATGATTTCATGTTTGGATCACGTTACCAGACACATTATTCAATCGCTGCAGCTTAAACAAACACAGGCTGACATTGATAACTACCGAGCATGCAGCGGAGGTTACGGGAGAGTTCTCTCTATCATTACGTGCCTCCGAGTTTTTGGAATAAGCTGAAGGAATAAAAGAGGGAAGAAATGAAAGAACAAGATTTCTAGAGGATGCCAGTGTAAGCTTCGGAAGATGGGTGGGTGTTACCTCTGGCACACGCACCCGTGAAGGAGACTTTTTCAGAGCAACTTGACCCCCGTTCTTGCTGGAGGGGAGGAGAACAGCACAAAGTCAATGTTGCTCCCTCTCTTCCTAAGTTTTGTTTTGTCGCTTTCTTTTTTTCTTTTTCCCCCGTTCAGGGTTATTCACAGAGGAATCTTGTGTCATATAAATTAGAATAACATTTATCTTCAGTTGCACTGCCAGGGTTTCCACCAGCTGAGGATCAGTCCTTGAGCCCTTCCAGAGGTTAGCAGGGGGTATTGCCTACCTGAGTCAGCCTCCTCTGTCTGGTTGCCTTAATCAATTCCCCAACACCGTGCTCAAACGTATCATGATATTCATCAATTCTTCTCTCCAAATAAGCAAGAAAAATTCCAGGAAGGTTTTTCTGTCATTACTGATGTTCATAAAGTAGTGAGATTGATGGATTGCCCTGAAATCCTCACTGTGGCAATGGCCCATTTTGAAACGCGTCGGAGAAGAAAACGTCTTTAGTGCAGAGGTATGCAAGGATATTTAAAGGTGCTTTGGTGCAGTGTGCTGAAATTAGAAGGGATATGGGAATATTGGGAAGAAGTGAAAGTTTAAACAACCATGGAGACTTGTTACTAAGCTTTAAGTTACCGAGCTTGTAACAAAATGCGTTTTGGCAAATGCGTCCCTTTTCTAGTTTAGTTTTTGTAATTTGTCATGTAAAATGTGGTGTGCTTTGGACAGTCCTTGGGAAAGCCTCGGTGATTCTGTAACACATAAAAGCCTTTACAGGAGGTAGTTGAAGGGCTTGTCAGTAAATTCAAAAGATGAGGTTGCTTAGAAGTGCTTATAATGAACATCACAAATGCAGATGTTTTTGTAGATGGAAAATTAGTTTTCATATATAATTTGTATCTAAAAATGAGAAAGGAACAAAGCACGGGATCAAAGTAAATGAGCTTTTAGATCACGCAGTATGTCAGTGGAAAATGGAACATTTGCCAATATTATTTGGCTCCATAAATTAATTAACGTATTTATGGAAAATTTGCATCTAACCGTAAAACAACACCACCTCTCTACATTTGATCCATAATTGACTGCTACACAACTGTCTAGTTTGCCTCTATTTGTCACTAAAAGCAGGAGGATTTCTTATACAGTAAAGAGAATCATCCAAAGATAGAAGGCACAGATACTAAATCCCAGCAAACATCACTCCCCAAACTAACCTGCCATTTTCATCCAAGATGCAGAATTTCACCCTGAAAACTATTGCTTGATCTTGATCACACTCAGCTGAACTGTCTTGTATGGTCAACAAGATCAAACCATCAAGGACTTCCATGTAAGAAGCCCGAGAAGGCTATCAAATCTGCTTTAGCCAAATCTAAACAATCACAGCAAATCAAACTCCTGAAACCTCTATCGGAAAACTTTAATTTCTGCCTCCAAGTACATGCCTGCTCTATCTTATTCTTTCCAAGAACGTATCAGGCTTCCTTTCAAATCAATTTGCCTATACCGGCTTCTTTAGGAGGGGTGCAAATTGTCAGAAATCTCCTAAATTCCAGGCTAAATTTATTCATGAACAATTTATAGCCCCTCGGTCTTGTACAAGTATCAGCCTTTAAAGTTAAATAATTCTTCCCCCTCCCTGCTGTTTACTTCCAAGTGTATCTATAAAGAATAATTGTATCCCCTCTCAGACTTCATTTTGCTAGGCTAAACAGACCGAGCTCTTTTTAATTTCCTCCTTCTTAATCATCCTACCAGGACTTAGCTGTGCTTTTTCCAACCAAGGTACACAGAACGTTTCACAGTATTCTGCATGGCATCCTGCTGCTGCTTCGTGTGGTGGTCTTGTCTCTGCTGAAAACTTACCCCAACGAGTTATTTATTGCTAAATTCTGCAAATAACAGAACGTACTCACAAGTTCATTTCCAAAACCCTATTCCTTGTGGAGTCAGGAAATACACCTTTGAAGGCAACGCTTGTTACCGCCTAATTGCTTGGGTAGGGCTCAAGTCTTTGCAAACAAGCAAAAGCTTCTGAGACCCCTGATTTCTCTTAACTAGTTTTATTGTTGTCTGTGCAAGAAAGAGGCACCTTCACTGTAGGGATACAGTTTTTAAGTTGAATCATAACTGCTCTAAAGCCGTCCTAAGCCGGTTTCCACTTGCTATAAACAGAATAAAAACTCAAGTGCTGTCCTCCCTGATTTCATCAGCCGTGGCATAGGACACAGCTCCGTGCTAAGATCCATAAGCTTCCAGTTTCACCCCTGCGTTGCTCATTTTGCGGTTTAGGCTCCTCGTGACACCTTGCCAGGGTCATCAAATTGACTGAAATGCAATTTTTTTGCTAAGTGGGCAATTAGCCAGTTTTACTGTCGTCCTTCGTTTGACCTCCGGGATTTTCACCCAGTGCAAGGAAACTTGTTGTTTTATGTTCTTCCAGACTGTGTATTTGTGAATGGGTAGTGGAATTTTTGATGTCAAGCGCAGCGAGCAATATGAAAAACGCTAAAAAACAGACTCATAAATCTCATTCGGTGATCTCATTTTGGGGTCATCAGGTGACCTGCCAGCCAGCTCGCTGGCCGTTCAGTGATCTTATAATCTGTTTGCTCCTGAAAGACCAAGCGGGTATGAGCAGAGTCTGTCTAGGAGCAGCGTGGACTCTGTTGTCAGGTCTGCCTGCCCTGACCCTCCCAACCTCTCCGTCACTGTAGTTGTACATTTGGCAAATTACAGTTATTTGCCCCCTGGCAGGGACGGGGGACCTTGGTTATTAAGAATTATGAAGAGCGGAGGATTATGACTGGGAGGCTGTAGAAGAGCTGAGATAACTCACGATCTTTTCCCCTGGCCCTCGGTGCTCTTTGTGCCGAAGTCGAGGGTATTGTGGCGAGTGGCACTCGGAGCAAACCTGTGGCATTTTATCAGGTTCTGCAGATGGACGCTGCGGAGCTACAGAATTAACGACCCTCCCGCGAGACCCGTGACAGGTCTATATATAAAGTGTCTTCAGACTTCCAGCCCTGTGCTTTAACCTCTGGCTGTGCATCTTCTCGGCTCGCCGTTCCGGTGAAGACGAGGGGTCGAACGAGTGACCTCTGGGATAAGGAGAGGGAGTTGGTGCCTCCTCTGTGGCAGGTCGCTCTCGATGATGGGGAGGTGTGATTGACTGTCTGTGCCTGTGCACCGGGGCTTGGAGGGGGGACATCAGGTTGGGAGGGAACCTGCTGCGGAGGGCCACAAGGTCACCCATGGGCTGGTGATAGTAGGTGGCTGAGTAAAGAGGTAGTATAGAAACATGGGATTATCCTTCTGAATAACATTATTTGTCTTTTTCTCAGTTAGAGATGGACACTAAGTAAAGCACTCCTTTGTATTCATGCTCTTACAGATAGAAAAGACTCATTAAATTATCTCTGTGTTTTCAAGAGATAAATACTGCTTTTTCAGAAATAAAATCTAAGCCCTTAGAATTTAATTTTGGACCAATACATCTCAATTAATATAAATCCAGTACTGTACCAGTGAGAAACCACGGAAGATTGTGCTTCTGAACTGTCTGCTGTTGGAAGCAGAGACATTTCCAACACCAAACCAAGGTTCCCTCTCTGCCTGTCTCGTACACCACTGAGCAATCACTTCTTCATATTCCCCTGTCCTCTCTGCTGTGCTCAGCGTTGGTGGAAGAATGCTCACTAGATTCAGTAGGCTTCAGCTCTTAAATGATCTGAAAACAGCCACTTGATTTTAATTCTTCTGTAGTAGATGTTATGAAGAAATTGAATTCACTCTTCATTATGAAATTCCCCCCCTTATTCACAGTTCACTACTTGAACAGAAGATCCAAGTGAGGCTGCTTTCTAAAACAGGGGATTTCTGTTCTGATCAAGTTAATCATGCAGTACATGCCCCGACAATCCCCAAACCAGACACTGCAGAAATGTCAATTTTGTGTAAGTTAATCAAACCAATTTGGGGAATGCACACCTTGGTGGAATCACTCCTGAAAGGAGCTGATGGATTTTTAAAACTGGAAATAGTTCTTCTTCTGCTATTGCCCAGGTTTCAACAGAGCAGATCTGCTCTTGGGATGTTCCCCGTGGTCTTACTTATTTGGTGCTGGAGGGACTGCAGATGTCTGTGGATGTCAGTATGGGATTGCCCACTCTAGTCAAACTGCCTGTTGGACTTCTTCCCCAGGGTTTGTGAGAAGTTACCTGAGCAGGTGTGCCTGCTTTTCCACAGGATGGAGAAAACGTGAAATTTGAAGACATTGGATGTCATTCCATTGGCTATAGATTCAGGTTAGAAGGGTGTTAGAGAAACACACAGGGGTTTAGGTGGTGGTTGAGCAAAGGCAGTTAGAAAGTTCCCTGTAAGAAGACAGACATGAAGATGAGATTTGTAAGAGATGGGAATCACCTCCTGCCAAACGAGCCCCAGAGGCTACCCAACTTGATTCGCTCGATGGGTGGTTCTGTTTTCTGCAGTGTATGTGACTTTTTTCTGTGTGCAGGATAAGAGCAGGGATGTTATAGGTAATGATGATGTCATTTATTTAAAAACAGTAAAATGTAGATCCCCTCAGTCCCCTATCATAATTGCAGCTCCTGGCAAAAGACAAGCTGGGGAATCAACTCCCTGCCGATGCGTGTAGATGATTGTGTGATTTATACATCTGAAGGCTGCATTATGGAACTACAATTGGAAAAAAATCTACAGAAAAGCCTGTATGTGTTAAGTGCCAAAGTCTGCAGCCTGAAAGCAGCCTTTGGAAACACTTTCTTTGAAAGACCATATTGACAGGCTGAGTTCTAAGCACAGTTACACTGATTATATGGAAGTACAGTCTTCTTTGGACGAAAAGGCACCGCTATTAGATGGATTTTTAGTCAGATGTTATGTGAGTCTCAAAGAATGACAACCAAAATACTAGAGCAGTTAGGTTTTCTTTTCTATTATTAGTGGCAACCGTCTCCTGAATATTGAAAGAAGCGTGTATTTTCCACTGAAAATCTCATGGATAAAATACATCAGGTAACAGGGGCTGGTGTGCCTGGAAAAAGACATCCCAACAGCAGAGGAAAATGGGGTCACCAAATACCAACTATTCATCTCTAAGGGGTTCTCCTAGCACCCGTATGCTGTCATTGTCTCTCTTTTGCCACCACCTATGTCTTTAGTTATATATCATTGCCTGCAGAGCTGACTCAATTTTTTTTAAAGCAATTCTCCACTTTTTTCTTGCTTGCTCTGTAAAGCTCCTGCCACAAGCAGACTTTTACACTCGGGTCTTTTCCTCACGCTTGCTTCTGGTGTGGTGTTCACAGCATCCTGAATACCAGCCATGCATTGGTGGTGCTGACTGTGGCCCTGATCGTCATCATTTTGCTGTCACGGTGTGTTGCTTTAACCTTTGGGTGTACCCAGCTGTTGTCTCTGCCTCCTCTTACGCTTCGGTTCTGAAATCATTGTTGTGGGGATTGTCTGTCTGGGATTGCTGTTTGTACAGCACTTAGCACACTCCAGTCCTGATCCCAGACCAGAGCGTTTAATTGTTGCTGCAGTACAAATACATTGGCAAGGTTGGGCCAGCTGTTATAAAACCTAAAGCCACCTTTTGACCGTCTTACTTCATGCCAGCGCCCTTCCCTTACAGAGAGAAACACTATTTATGTGCCTTCAGTTGCTCTCCATGTATCTTCAGCTGTGGTCTTTTACCTGCTTCTCTCTCCCATTTCGGTTATTCATAGAATCATAGAATGCTTTTGGTTGGAAGGGACCTTTAAATGTCATCTAGTTCAAGTCCCCTGCAGTGAGCAAGGACATTTTCAGCTCGATCAGGTTACTCAAGGTCCTTTGCAATCTGACCTTGAACGTTTCCAGGGATGAGTTTTATTTCCAGGGTGGGGTTTTGTAGTTTTTATCTGGTACCATACATTGTGCAGTGATGTCTCCAAGCCAGGGAATGTGACTGAGGGGAGAAGTGGTTCCCTCACAAGTTAAGAGACTCCTTGGGATCTTTGTCCTAACTCTTCCATACCTTTGGCAAGCCCCATGGAGATGTCATGGACAGTCCCATCTGTGATGATGGGAAGTCCTTGAGACAGGGATCATGGGTAAAGCATTCCTTTCCCTTTGTGCATCTGTGAGTGCTCATCAACTGTTTTCCCCTGGGTTTGGAAGCATACTTTGCAGGCTACCTTAATTTAAAAGGTTAGGTGAAATGGCTGGTGAATTTACAACTGATAGCATTGTCTCATGTAATTTCTTTATGCTTGTTAATGAGCCTTCATCTCCTGTTCATATTAGGGAGGTATAACACTAGTGGAAGTTGAGATACATAGAAAGGCTTTGACAAAAGGCAGTCTTCCATGAAATAGAATCTCAACTTTAAGGAAAAAATGACCCACTAATAAATTGCATTCCAAAATGTGTCTTCAAATAATGCATGAAGTCTAATTTACATAAAATCATGTCTGGGAGCCTTAAGCTCTCGTTGTTCTGCAGCAAGTCAGGATCTCTTTCAGAAAGATGAATGAGAAGTGTCCCCACTTGCAGTCTTAGCACAGAAACCTGATGCTTTTCCTTTGTCCCCTCTTCCAATGAAACTGTTTTCCTAAACTTAGTCTGTTGACAGAGCAGTGCTGAGGATCCTTGGGAATACTGGAGTCCAGATATCCTGTATACAGCCCTCCAGTACTGTAGAAAATCCCGTGCGCTCTTTGACACGTGTGGTCACTGGTGGGGGCCACACATACAGGTTTGAGCCCTTCAACAAAAGAAGAGGAGACTTTTTCCCCCCCGGAGGAATATCATAGACAGCGGAAGTAAGTCATGATGCCAGCTAATGCCAATCACAATCAGGGTTTGTAGAAGAAGACCCGTTGTGGGATTAACCACGCTTCTCTTTGTGCCTGCCTTCGCCTCGATGTGTTTTCACTCGGCGTGTGCCTGGGGCAGGAGCCCTGAACTGGGGCTGTGCACACAGGTTAGCTCTGGGGGAGCTCGTCTGGCCTCCCACGGGCAGAACGGGCCATTTGTTGAAAAGAGTTGGGTTTGGGGATCTACAGGCAATTCTGCTGAAGAGCATCCCAGCGCGCAGCATTACGGATGCGACGAAAGGTCGTCGTGTCCCACTTTAAGAAGGGCTCTTGGGGGGGCTCTGCATTGAGCAGGATTTCTCCCCGTAGGCTCTGTAATGTGTAAATGGCATTGATTCCCTCAAATCTCTGCTCCTAGCTGGGTTTCCAACAAGACTGTATTTGTTGGTTAGGCTCTTTCTCTAGAAAAATGCAGTTAAGGAAATGCTGCAAACCTATAATGCATCTTGGTTGCAGAAAGGTAAAGAAATCAACAAAAATAAATTATTTCCTTTATTTTTCTTCGTGATTGTGCTTTCTGGGAGTAAGATGCTTTCAGAAAGAGGAGGAACAGCGGCTTATGCTGGGAAATTCAGATGAAAACTCAAAGGAATTCATATTCACTTTTGATATAAGGGTTTTTTTAATCCTTCCTTAGCCCAACATCTCCCCAAAACAGTCTTATAAGAAAAGCAGAGCAGGAAGAAAGGAGCTTATAACAGCGACTTACAGGTTTTCTTAAAGGTTAATGAATTGCAATTAACTGTGAAGTACTGTAGCAATGAACGGTAGCTATGAATTTGATAATGAAAACCAAAAATAGGGTGGGGGAAAAAAAAAAAAAAAAAGAAAGAAACAAGGAAAAACCCATATGGAACAATCCTGAGCTTGCAGATGTGTTTTTTTCCCTTCCCTCTTGGTAGGTTCATTTTGCAAACTTAACTCAGACAATTTACAAATATAATTACAGCGGAGAATTAATTTAGGGGCTGTGCGGCGTGGCGGAAAGAACAAAATGTTTTCATTAGGAAAGTTGAGACCAGCAGTTCTGTAAGGGACTCGGTGAGCAAGACCGTACCCATGTGCTTCACCAAAAAAGGGTGACTTGAACTGAGTTTGTCCCCTGATTTTGAGTCATTTCTATTTAGATTAAAACAGATGTCGAATTAATAGTAAAAAGAAAGGAAGGCTCTTTTTTTTGTCTTCAGTTGCCCTGGAGGAAGAAGCTTCTTGGAAAATGAACTGGCTTGTTTGGGTGATTCCCCAGAAGCGTTTGTGTCGTGGAGTATAGAAAGGGGAGTGGGATAGTCACCGGGAGGGACTGGGACCACTTGTTCCATCTTCTCATTCTCTTTCTCATTCTCTTTCCCAATTGATGTTCTGAAGAGACAGTTAATTGGCATTAGGGTAGCGTGAGGGAGTTCCGACCACAGCTGTGGTGGGCAAATGTTAGGAGAGTTTCTAACCCAGACAGCTCACCGGTGTACAAGGTAAGGGATGGAGTCGGTAGAAGATGAAGCGATGCTTCGGGGATGCTGAGGAGCCCACGGTGAGCAGGCTCTGGCACCAGTGAGTCAGAGAAATTCACGGCACAGCCTCCCCGCTTACCTTGGCCTGAAACGAGAGTCTCGCCGTGCCGGGGAATTCATTTCACTTGCTTTCTCATCTGCTGAAATAATAGGGTCAGATCAGTGGGGAAAGCAAAAATTACTTTCAGGTTTCCTGACTCCCTAAGAAGGCTGCTCTCTGAATGCATTGTGGTTACAGCTCCCAAACTGATGTATTTATTTTACAGCCGTAGCTCCGAGTGCACCGAGCGGGGTTACAAGACAAAAAAACGTTTACAAAAAGAGATCCTTACCTAGAAAACCTAAAGCTAAAACAACAGGGTACAGGTATGCTCAGAGATAGGTGAGATATAGCTTGGTAATGTTTGTTCATAACAGACTTATCCTGTCATAATAAAGGATCCCTTGAGCCATCTCAAAGTCTGATTTCAAAATTTATTATACTCTTTAGCATACCCAAGGTTAAGAAAATCAGCGCCGTAGCCAGATGGCTGGGGAATTGTATCATCCTGTTGCTTTCTTCCCTACTGCCAATAAATTTGGTGGCCGAGGCAGGGCACCAGATGCGAGATGCTGCCAACTGGGCCAGCTGTGGGAAGGAGTGCCTGGAGCTCCTCTGGTCTGCTGCTGGTCCCTGGGGACTGCGGGCTGGCTGCAGAACCTCAATCCTACACAGAGTCGATGCTGCAAGAGGAGAGCACGACAGGGTTGAGGCTCGGAGGAACCGGCACTTTATCCACCCGTTAAAAGAGGAGAAGTATTACCAATGCCACGAGGTTGTTAGAGGATGAATTAGATAAAGAAGAAAAGTCATATTCAATTAAATCATGCCCCTTTTCTCTTTCAGACAATGTGACACTGAGGCTATGCTTCACAGTTTATAGATTTGTATAGAAATTGGTGCTAATAGTTCAATTTTGTGTAATTATTATACCAGTAACATTGAAAATGAAGGATCTGGGTGGAGGGAGGAGGAGAGAATACTTCTATAAATAGTTACTATCCAGAGGAGGCAGATGGGGTACGATTATATTTAGATATGAAGCTGGCAGCAAAGAACCAGTGCGATCTAATTCCAGCTTGGACCTGGAGTTTCTGTCCATCATGAGATGTCACTAAAGCTCATTGGGTTTGGGTTGCCTTTTTTTTTTTCTGAAATCTTCTACACGAAGATAATACTTTTCTGTCTCACCGGGGCTTTGTGACAATTCATGTCTGTATAATGCTTTGAAGCAGAGCTTGTAAAGTGCTAAGCATTATTAAGATGAGATGAGGAGACTCTCTTATCTCAAACATCAAGTTCTTCAGGGATGGGGAAGGAGGCAGTGATCTATTATCCATAATACTTCTCTCGAGACTAAGTTTGATCAGCCTTAGTGTGATTCAACAAAACCCTGTTCAACTGTGGACAAATGGACATCTCTATTATAAGTGATGAAATGGAAACCGTATAAAGGCAGAAATTGCCCGACACTGTCTTTGATCATAATCTATCTCTGCCTCAAAGGAGAACATAATAATGCAAACATATTTTGTGGGAGTAAGCCAAAAATAACTCCTACTGTTCTGCCTTCATAAGGCCTTCAGCAACAGCGCACAGACAATTGTTGTTGTTGTTGTTGTCTTCCGTGTTGTGAGGTGTTGCTGTGCCGGTTAAGAGGCTGCCAAGTAGCTCGCTATGGTGATGGGATCCCTCTTTGTGAGGTTTGTAAAGCACTTAAGCGTCTTTCAAAAAGGAAACAAAGAATTGTGATAAACTCTCGGTCGATGATGATAAACACCCACTAAACCATCTCTGGGTTCATGTAAAAAAACCCCAAACCAACAAAAACCTGAGCAAAAAGCCATGTTTTCAGGCAAAAGCTTATTGAAGAGGAAAAGATGAGGCAGAAGCAGCTATGGGGGCAGATGGCAGCAGGACGGATGTTGATAAGTTGTGAGCAGTAGCACAGATTCTCATCAAGTCTTTGTTGAAAAACAGGAGCAAGTAATTGTGTATGTAAAAATGGGCTTATCTGTCAGGAACTGTGTTGTGAGGCAGCCCAGAGACATGTCTCACAGAAAGGCGCTCTCTGGACCTTATTTCAAGGTCACACATCAGTCTTGCCCCTGTTGTCAATCAAATAAGCAGCATCTCGCTCAATCCTCCTCACTCTTTCTGTCTGATAGTCCATTCTGCATCCCCACGCACAGGGGCAGCCTTTGCAGCCTTAGTGACTTTTACTCAAAGGACACAGCGGTGCAAAAAAAATAAATAAAACCTTGGATTCTTCTGATTTGCAAATCTTTCAGGATTAAGCTTTCCTTTTTAGAAGAGTTTCCTTTAAGTAAAAGACTGGGGAATAAATGCAGGTTCCTAAACTAGCTGCTGTTTATTTGTTTTCCTTGTGGATCTGCAGCACCTTTCTGTGAGACATGACACTTGACGAATATTGACACGGAAATAATGAGTGCCCACTGCTACAGTGCCACTTGTGCTATCTGTTGGAACCAATGCCTTCATTACTTAATAGAGATAAACTAATAAAATCTATTCTATCCATTCGCAAGGTCACCTATAAATCATACCATAAATTCTTACCTTAAATAATCGTGTACTTCAAAGTACGAGTGTGCTAATTGGAATAGAATTTTTAGAGTATTTGTACTCCCCGAAGGACATATTTCAATCAATTTTCATTAATAATTAATCATGACATATTGGTTCTGGAAGGTTAACAAGAACATAACAAGTATAATACTCCCAGAATTACAAGCTTTGGGTGAACACGGTGTGATAAGTTGGCATCCTTTGCAGCTTGTATCTGCTGTAGCCACTGCTTGGGGTGGGTGTAAATAATGGACAAGGGTTTGTTCTCTGTCCTTTCCTGCCGCGTGTCTCTCTCTTCCCAAAGACATTTTTTGGTGTCACTAATGATGGACGAATCTACACGTTCACTTGTGAATCCTCTATATAAACTATAAGAAAACATGTACATAATATATATGGGAAAGACTAGTTAAAGCATCTCTATTTATAGAGTTTTTACTCTTAAAGGTTTCATCTCTGTTCAGAACCATCCATCTCTGTGACAGGTGGTATTTTTGTATTTCCTACCAGCATAACATTCCAGGACAGTCCTAATTGCGTGCGTCAGGTTTTGCCGTGCAGCCCGTGAGCTCCTCCGTGCTCACTAAGTAATCCTTGCAGGAGAGCTGGGATGCCCCTTCTTATTGATGTATTGTTTTTTCAATATGCACTCTGGAAATTTCAACATGCTAGAAGGTAGAATTGCATACCGTAGAAGCTCTTAAAAGTCAGATTTTGCCAACCACAGACTTGTCAAAGGCAAGCATGTAAGGCTAATGAAGGAAGAGTAATGGCATCTAGAATCTCACAGCACTTTATATTAATTGCTCACAAATGCTGACTGCTGGCAACTGTTCTACAGTCAAAGCATAATGGACTTGGGAAGCCAAACTTGCATTCCTGCAATGTAGCGATTTTTAACAATGCAGTCAAAAGAATTGCAGAGAACATCTAAGTGTCTCTGCCCACCCGGCACGGTTCGAGAGGTCTGCGGGAAGAGCAGCCTTCATCCAAGGCCCAGAGAGGAGGAGCAGGGGATGTCCAGCAGAATCTCTGCAGGTGTCCTTTGGTGGGATCGCAAAGCAGCAACGGGCCGCTTGCAGCTGAAGAATTGGCTGGTTCTGCATGAGGTCAAAGGCTTCATTTTTTTCCTAGTCCTCACCTGGCAGTGGGTGTTTCTCAGACCCCTGGCACAACACCGCAAGTCCAAGCTGGTCTCTCCTTTGGAACCTGTCAGCCATTAACTCATGCAGGTTTTGAAAGTGTCAGTTCCTGTGTTGGCACATGGTAGGGTGAAAAAGTGTTGAATTCTTGGGAAGGTTTTAGTATTTGAAAGCCTGAGCTGCCAGAGTTCAGGAGAAGATAGAGTGATGGCTTTTGTCAGATGGATAGACCAAGGAAAACCAGGTCCAGCTATTGCAGTATTGGTTTGCTATTTTGAGACTTAAACCTGAGCGGTCATGCTTATTTTCATACAATGACTTAAAATATTCTCAGAGGGTAAAACAAATATAGTCCATGTTTTACATTTTTTGTGAGAGGGTAAGAGGGTTCATACTAAGAATGGTTTTATTCCATTAAAATTAAAACCTGTGTTACATTTATACAAACACATACAAATGATACATTATCAAATCTAAAAAACAATAAGCAAGAAATGCTTGTGATTTAGGAGTAATAATAAAATAATTGTATACTATGTAAGCACAACTTACCTAGTGTGCTATGTACACTTAAATTAAGTCTTCCCACATTTTCAGATGAACTCTGCAGGAAAAGAAAGTCCAATATCCCAGCTCTTCTGTTGGCTGTTAAAGTAATTTGTCACAATTTACCAGCACAGTCATAGGTGATACTTACACAAAATATATTGGTTCAAAAACCTGAGCGAACGAATGGAGTTAAAATTCTAAACTTCACCTACTCAAAATATATTGCCTTTCTTTTTCAGAAAGAAAAAGGAAAAGATATATGAAAGACAGGGAAGCATTGCTTATCTAGCCTGATAGATTAAAAAACGTTGGGCAATGAGGTGGGAAAAGCCTGACTAACACAGGTCTGGTGAGTCTGTGAGAGCAATGGGCAACAGTTTGGCTTCATGTGCCTCCTTTTTGTAAGATAGTTTCCAAGTTTTCAACAGCATTCATTAAACTGAGGTGGTTTATCTTGCTTTGTACTTGTGCCTACATTTATCCTTTGTTTTTCCTTTTACCGTGAAATGTATGATTTCCTTCCTATAGAAGCAAAATGGTTATGCAGAAGTGGAAAGGACAGGCTGGCACATTATAACAGGTCTCAAAAGAGGCCTTCCTGACTTTTTCACAGCTCAAAATGTTTTTTAACGTTCTGTCCATAGAGGCATGTTTGCAAGTTTTTAGCATATGAAGCCTCGGGAGGTTTTAAGAGCTGCTAATGGACAAGTTAAAACTCAACCAGCAACCATTAAGACTTTGGGGAATATTCTGTCTATGAAACATGACTCCAGCATTTCCTTAATTCACTGGGAAGTGTTAGGACACTGTGCATGTATGTGTTCCAAAAAGCTGATATTCACTTGTAGCTCTGTGCTGTGGAGATGATAATGAAGGAGCAGAAGTAGCTTTTAATTAAAAGACATGGGGAGAAGTATCAGGAGCAATGAGGTTTCAGGAAACAAAACTCCCATTTTCCTGCACGTGTCGTTAGCAATGGAAAATAAAGGAGAAATTCGTAATGACAAGGCATTATATTAAAACCTTGCTTCTCCTTGAGGGGTCAGCTCCCCATAGCTGAGTGGATCACTTACTAAGTGGTTTTGGAGTTCCAGCAGTGGGAGGCTGAGGTCGTAACCATGGACCCGCTGCAAGCTGTTGGGGGATTGGCTGCTATGTCCCCAGTACAGCTCAGTGAAAGTTTTCCAGCTTGACGTGCGGTGTTTCCAGCACAGATCTGTGAAAGTTTTCTGGTTTGACAGCTAACTCGTTTGGCTGAAGCCAATCCCCCTTTGACAGATGTCCTCTGCTGCCAAATTGCTCTTGTGTAATGCGAGCGTTTAATAACACAGCACCAAGACTTTGGGAAGATGTACAGGCTTGGAGGGTGCTTGTGGAGCGTTGCTCATGGCAGGCTTTCACCCATAAAAATTGCTCTGTTGACATCAGAAGAGGTGTCTGCGTTAATCAGCTTGTGCTCATCTTTATGTACAAGCTTGACATAGCTGCAGGTGCAAGATTCAAGGCAGGCTTTCAATCAAAATAGAGGCCACAGTCATTTTCGTGGCTAGATGTGCACCCTGTGCTGTGACAGAGGAGCTGTCTCTACCTGTGGCACGGAGCATTCATAAAAGATCTGAAAAGCATCCTGCAGACCAAGGCAGACTGAATTGTGGCTCCTGTAGAACCAGCCAAAAGATGAATCGAGACAGTCTTGTGCTTTTCACCGTGCCTTATATACCCTGCTCATCAGCCTTAAACAAGGCTTACCTGAAATTTGTGTCCCCATAAACAACAGAATCCTATTACAATAATTAATTCTTTTAAATATTGTTTGGTTTTTTAAAAAAAACAACCCAACACTTAAAGGTTTTCTTAGAAGTTGCTAGAAGATGTATATAGTGTTATTTTTGCTTATGCTAACAGTAAATAAACTCAAATTAAGTTTCAGTAGGTCTGAGCATTCCTAGGATGCCTCATGTGATTGTACCTAAAATATGTACACTAAACCAAGACTAAATTTTCCTTCCTTTTGTATTTAGACAGAAACTAGGTAGGCTTCCACATTAGACAGCAAAAATTATAACTCTAGCAGACTGCTGGAGATAAGCTCACTCAACCCAACTAAAACGTTGTCATCTTCAATGACTTTTCTTACTCTGCATGAAGAAAATTGTGTTGAAGTCTCAAGAAATTAAGTGAAATTATAGTTGCATAATGAAGCTAAGCACTTTATGGCTGGTAATAGAGGAGCAAGAGTTTAGTAAAGTCTTAGTGGCTCGGAAATGTTGTGACAGAAAGAGGGCAATGCAGATACAATAACAGAACAAAATTCCATCCTTTGACTTTACGGTTTCTATGAGCAGATTGCAAGTTTTGGCACAATATTCAGCAGAAAACATATCCATTTTCCATTTTGCAATTATGAGAAAGATCAGCAGTTCTTATTTTTGTAGATTTTGTTGTGAGAATTTGGCTGACTTTTCCAGGAGCGGATCCTTAAGTGTTTTTATCCATCATGTGCACATACACGGATCTAGTCATGGCAGCCCTTTGCTCAGTGAGCAGCAGCATCCAGATTCAGTGGAGGACGACCTTCCCTACCAAGAAGGACCAGCAAAGTGTAGCTCAAAGCATTTCCATAGCTCACCCACGAGGTCCTTCACAAATCCTGGACTCTTGTCTCTGCCATCAAGCTCACTGGCCTCCAACACGTGCTGCAGCCCAATCCATCTGCAGACTGAAAGACTGTGCAGTCGTTTCATCCCTTCTGGTTCAAAATGGGGCTGGAAGGCATAGATAAAGAAAATAACATTAACGGAGTTTTTCCAAACAGCAGGACATGTGTAAGTTTGATTCTGGCAAAGAGTCGTGGGCTGCGAGGTGCAATTTGCCACGTTCATTTATTTGTTTCGATTTGCTTGTGCATAATCTTGTCAAAGTGATATATTTTTTTTTTTCCCTTCTGTAAGGCTGGTGTGTGAATGGGAGCTTCAAAGTCACCAGCACAGAAAGTCAAACAAGACTGGGCGTATGTCATCTATAAGCAGCAGCTCTTTCACACACGGAGGAGAAAATGAAAACAAATGAAGACGTCCTTCAAAGCCAGTGTTTCTTCTGCGTCAAGATCACTGGCTGTTTGATTCAGGGCATGATTTCTGAGATGTATTCACAGAGAACAGTGAGAGCTTTGATGCCGAACGTACATGGGCTACGGTGATTTTAACACTGCAAGTGTGAAGGAAGCCATGTACTTGGATTGTTTGCTGGGTTTTTTTTTTTTTTAAATTAAGGATTCATTATACTAATAAGCAAAACAGATGCATGGGAAAAGGTGTCCTGTAATGAATGTGGAAGGCTCTGTTATACATAACTTAGCAGAGCATTTGAAACGCTCTTTGGCTTTCCCTTTGTGGATGCTCAGCTGCTTAATGTCAGGCATTTTATGTACTCACAAAACAAAGCAAACTCTTCTGTGGTGCCTGTTGCCTTGGCGTTTAAGAGACATGCAGCATGACAGAAGGCTTCATATTCCTGTCTTTTGTCTTAGCCCATTCCTAGATGAACCTTGGTTATCACAACTTGGGGACTGCTCTGATTTGCATTGAGTACCACCAATCCCCTCTGCATCTGCTGACTGGGCACCGGCCACTCCATCCATCTGCATCTTTTCTTCTACAAGCTCTGCAGAGATCAGACAGCAGCTCCTGTATCCTTCCTCAGAGCAGAGAGAACAATGGGTTACCATAAGCATAAAAACCACAGATAGGTTAGTTCTTAACATCTTAAGAACATTAATTTATAGTTTTATTTGGGCTGATGACAGAAAAGACAATTTTCCTTTTGTCATGAAAAGAGTTTCCATCAGCAGCTGCACTACAGGTAACGTTCAAGACAAGGAGGACGAGGAAATCAGCTTTGGGGGAAACCTTTTTTTTTTGAGCCAAAAAGCATGCATATTTGTTCTGAATGCAATTGTGGTATTTTTTCACGCGCCCAGGCATCTAGGTGGACGTAAGTTGTGAGAAAGTGGTGGTGGTTTTATTATTCCAAGGCACAGAGTATCTGCATGCAGCCACTAGTAAGAAGGTGATACCATCTTTAGATACATAGCACCCATATCCAGACTGAAATACTGAAGTGCAATGTAGTTGCTAGTTGTTTCTCTTTCACTTCAAACGCTATTTACTGCTTCTCTAAAACAAGGGCTACAAAGCTGGCAAAGGTTTTGGAGCATGTGTCTTATGAGGAAAGGCTGAGGGATCTTGGGCTGTTTAGCCTTGAGAAAAGAAGGCTGAGGGGAGACCTTATTGCCCTCTACAACTACCTGAAGGGAAGGTGTAG
>WTSP01000635.1:86579-108598 GCA_025331215.1 Actenoides lindsayi | reverse complement strand
CCTCATCAAGATCATTGATAAAGATGTTAAACAGAAGTGGTCCCAATACTGAGCCCTGAGGAACACCACTTGTGACCGGCTGCCAGGTGGATTTATCTCCATTCACCATCACTCTTTGGGCCCAGCCATCCAGCCAGTGTTTTACCCAGCAGAGCGTATTCCTGTCCAAGCCACGAGCAGCCAGTTTTTTCATGAGATTTCTGTGGGAAACAGTCTCAAAAAAGATAAAAAGATAGAAACTTATGGATGGCTGTGAAATGTGTCATCACACTATATACCTTTGTTATTTTTACGTACAAGGAAGGTTTGAACAGTTCTTATTCCTAAAATTATGAATAATTAAGGACGTCTCTTTCTTTTTCCAAAGTTGTGGTTCTTTCATCAATTTAAGTGCATCGTGTCCCAGATGAGTCATCAGAAAGAGCACTGAGACTTACCTGCATGATTCTGCACTTCGGTCATTTGGTTGTATGCTTTTTAAAGTCAAGAAAAAAAGATTTTATTTTGAGAGCTTGTTACTAAAATGCAGGCTACGCCCTAAATTAACAGAAAGAATCACCATTAATTTGCTCATTTTATATCCTTGTCATTTTTCTGTCTTCATAATTAGGAAATAATTTTCTTCAGTAACGTTATTCAAGAATTTCATAGGAACTCCAAAGTTCTCTGTTTAAGAAGCATGGAGGGCAGACAGGATTGGCACGTTCATGCAAGTCCTCAACATGAGGACACATGCAGGGAAAAAACCAAACCCTTCATGCATTTTTTCCTTCCTCCCTGCAAGACTGCACCAAGTTAATGCAGCCAGCAGCGAGGCCACTAAAAAGCATTTGAAGTGGGGAAAACCTGAGCGTAATAAATACAAAAACTCTGCAGCAAGTAATGTCAGACATGTTCCGTTCTAAATTACATCTGGAGTGTGCTGGGGCTGCTTTGTGAGAAAATTTAACTGGCTGAAAGAGGATAATACACTTCACGCATTGAGACTGCACCAAAATATGCTACAGAAATGGCCCAAGAGTCTGCAATTACGTTGATACTCCAGCATTCAGCACTGTGTTGAATTTTTGTGATTTCCATGCTGTTGGCAAGTCCCAGGCTCTTTGTGAGTCTCAGTGCATGAGCCAGTCTGCCTGGGGAAAGGGGGACCAGTAATTAACCCGGCCTATTAGGATAGCCAAATTCAGTCCAGTCTGATGGGTGTTCTGTCACACTTGGTTTATTTAATTTCTGCCTTGATTAATATCAACTTTTATTAGAACTTCAATGTACGATTTTCATACCAGTTTTAAGCAAAGTTCAAGTAAAAGTTGTGAAGAATGAGAATTAGGTGGAATCCATCGTGTCCTGATTTGATTTCTGCCGAGAGGGGAGTTGCAAGGGAGAAGAAACATCCATGGAAATACAGAATGCAAATTGCTCAGCATGCAGCGAGTCCTGACACAAGCTGGGTGTTAATTTATTTAAAGCTCATGATATTGTAATGAATTCAGGATTTGCTTGGCTTTGAGGGAGAAACTGTGAATATATCAGGTAGCAGTGGGATATAACTTTCAACTGGTTAGTCCGGCCTCTGCTATGGTGGATAAAGCCCATGCTGCTTCCTCCTTCACCCTTTGAAAGCAGTGGCACAGTTCCTCAGGAACAGAGTCAAATCCTGCTAAAAATGTGTCCTGGAGAGAAGGGAAGAGGGAAAGAAGTCCATTAAGTAGGTGAAACAACATCCTTTCAGTGTCGGGCACACCATGTCTTTTCATTCAGGTGAATCACCAACTCAGAGGAGGAAAGGCTGAGCCATTTAAATTTTATAGCCATATAAATTATAGATAGAAATCACTTCTGGAATAGGGTGAATTACAATTGCCATGTTCAAACTGACCGTTCACATGGCAGCTGACAGTTAAGTTTTGTGAGATGGTGATCACCGGTAATAGTCACTGGTAATAGTTTTATTTAAATTTCAACAATGTCCAGAGACTTCAGTTGGGTTCAGAGCCACCATGGAAGTCTTTGCAGAAACACCTGACAAGAGACCTTTGCAGCATTTTAGAGTAGGAGGTAAGATTTGTTATTATTTTCATTTTAGAGATTTAGAGAGAGCGAGCAATTTGGGAAATGGCTCCTGGGAAGTCTTAAGGCAGAGCATTGCACTGCTGTTAGTAAGCAAAGAAGAAATCCAGTCAATACTTTGGTGGCAGCAATTTAACTTTTGTGCTTTTTAAAGCCAAGGCATTTTCTGCCTTCGCTTTTGGGAAGTATTTGATGTTACAGTTCAACTCATGAAAGGCTCCTCTTTAAATCCTTTGGCAATTTTTTTTCTCGTGGTTGCAAAGTTTTATATATATTAGCCCATGACCATTGTTCAAAGGCAACTTTCTCTTACTCAATATGTCTGTATCGTGGTTTTTGTTCTAGTATTATCTTTTGAGTACATAACTTTTGAAGTCATCTACCCCAAGTCCATATAAGCAGAACAGGAGAATAATAAATACGGTGTTAAATTATGCATGGCCCAGTAGTGTGTTAACCACTTTTCATGTTCACCAAGTAAAATGGAGAAAAGCAATTTGTGCCTAAACAAGGGCAGCAGTTTTGTGTTGTGGAGGTCACTGGAACACATCGTACTCATTAGGTACAAAGCAACTTCAGTAAGAAGTTGAATCCTAGATCAGCAGAAGCAAACCTCATATGGATAGTCTGTGAATGTTTCAGCTGATTTGTAAAATTTCAATGGTTTATGTTTAATAGGATTTTAAAGCTGATTTTGATTAATGAAATGCGATCTACTCATTTCTTCAACGGTCAGCCTACAAGCATCTAACCAACTAATTAGTCTGTTTAGGTAAAGTATTAAATCTGCCTTTTGTTTAAAAATAACAGAAAGGAAAACAACTCAGAGCTGCTCTGGAAGGTAGGTTTAGTAAGGAAAAAAAACTACATTGGTGTGAATGACCTAATTAGAAAAGTACAAGAATTATATAAAACTTTACAAGGCTTTGTAGTTCTAAAAATAATGACAGTTTCAATCTCAGAAGTGAAATTATCAAGCAGAAAAAACCAGAGAGAAAACAAGAATTGCATCTTTGTATTTTGCAGACCTTTGCGGACTACGGCAAAGGTGGTTTTAGTGAAGTGAAGTGAGGTCATGAATGTTACAGTCGGTTTAGTGGTCCTTCAGTTGGACAAGTTCTGAAAGTCTTAGGAGTCTGTTCTTATTTATTATTTTAATTCACATCTACATTCCAAATTTTGACGAGACATGATCTGGAGTGGTAGCAGTGTTTTACTAAACTCCAATGAAATTGCGCCTTTCTGACTAACTAAGGTCTTCTTGGGGTATGGCTTGAACACAAGTAGAAGCTCTGTGTTTTCTTTAGTCTGGTAAGATTCTACATCTGAGGGACAGCTCCGTTGCTACAGAAGGAAGGTTCAGTCCTTCCTCAGCGGTGGAGACTTGGTTGAGAAATTTCTCTTGATTTCACTTCACATCATCTTAAAAATAATCTGATTTTTTTTTAAAGAGTATCTCTTCTTTGTTAATGTTTCCTTTCTTTCAGATGTATTTCAGATACACCTCTTTTCCTCTGCCTTCCCATTTCCCATTAATTCTCACAATAACACGTATTGCCTGTTCTATACTGGTGGTGCCAAGATCCCCTTGGCAGTACATCAGCTATTTCCCTTAGGAAATGCATTTCTTCCTCCTGGAAGAGAGGAAAATAGGAACCAAAATATTATATTTCCATTCTATTTCTAAACCAATCTAAATTATCTGCTTCAGTACATGTGTATACAGTACAGCAATACAGCCAGAGTCAAACCTGTTTTCTCTCTTGATTATTTCTTTAAGTGAAGAAACTTCTGCAGAAAACATCACACAAAATCCCTCTATTTCTCCAGTTTGTGTGATTGGAAAGATTTGTTACATAAACACCATTTCATTCTGAAACTGTACTAATCCACATATTATTAATTTCAGTGTTTTCTCAATCCTACTTAGGATGACTTTGGTAAAGATCCTCTGGCTGTTATTCAACGCGCTTATCCTGCTAATATTTTCATGATTATCCCATTCTCTCTCTTTTGGATGAGAATTAGGATTTATTCTTCCACTACTCTGGAACCTTCTCACCCTTTCAAATATCCCAGGGGGATCTTTCATAATTCAGTTACTGTTCCTCTGCAGCTCTGGCTGCGAAAGCTCAGTCAAAGCTGCTTAGCAAATAAGTGAGCTCACTTTAGGAAAAAAAAATCGACGGATTCACCAGGCTTTTATGTTTGACATATTGGTACCACACATCGTTTTACTGGGGTCTCCTGTTCCTTTTTTTTCCTCATGGGTTCTGCATCAGCAAAAAGAGTTTGTCAACCAAAAAGTGACATAAGCTATGGATCTTGCCCTTTGCTTTCTGTCAATATATTTGTAAAGTCTTTTAGCGTGTTTCTGTTTTATTTCCCGTGAGATGCTTTTAGCACTTACCCTGTTTAATACCCTCTGAGCATTCAGAACACAACAACTTTACATCAGAAGAGGTTTATAACTAAGTCCGAGAAGTGAAATGTTGCCATCTTTCCACAGCAGAGTGGCAAATCCTCGGACTGGGACAGTGCCTGGAAGACGTTAGTGGGGATGGAAGTGAAAAAACAACTGCTTTTATTCTGAACTTTCTGGCGCGATGCTGTTACAAAGCCCCAACAACCTACAGCAGTTTGGCACCCTTTACAGTGCGACCGATGCAGAAGTAAAGGAACCCCAAGAACGCCCGTGGAAAAGCAGAACAATTAAGGTCCGTGTGAAAATTGAATCCTGGCCAGTGCACCTCGGTTGGTGGGGAGCCCGTCTGAAACGTAGCGATGACAAAGCGCTAGAAGGCCGTAGTTAGTTGACGTCGCTGGTTCACCACTGAAATTGCTAAGCACATTTTTCAGCGGGAGACGTTTATTTTAAAAAACGGACCGATGCTTTTTGCCGCGACACCGTTAGACCATTTGCAAAAGTCAAAAGGGTTGTACGCTCTCTTAATGTGTTACTGGAAGAAAATCACGCTGCACGTTTAGCGCTGGATTGCGTGGAGAGCAGCCAACGCTTGTAGCGCTGATGACAAGGTCTATGCCGAAGTAGTTCCCGTCCTGATTTATGAGCAATGCGTTATCATTCATTGAGTGACAGAGTAAGCTACTAGATTTGTTAATTGGGCAGTCAAGCACACTTTCAGTCTCACGTTCCAGTGTTCTTCATTAAAAAGAGACGTAGCTAACATTTAATGAAATGCTTAAATAAGTAAATGGACGCTGAAGTGTTGAATATAGACCTTTTGCTTGTTTCAGCAGAAAGGAGTAGTGTACAGTGTTTATTAATTAGTCTGGCAAAGCATAATTAAAGGGCTGTAAACTCTTTGAGGAAGTTAACCAGCCTTGTAATAAATAACAATTTATAGGTACAGTAGGTCAGCTACTATAAAGTAAAGAGGTAACCTGCGTAGAAACTCATTTTTAGCACGGAGACAATATAAATAAGTTATCATCAGGAAAAATACAGCTGACCTTGCAGATTCGAAAGCAGCAGATTGCAATGTTTTCCCAAGTTCACGTAGTTTTTTATCTCCTAGCAACTGTATGTCATTTACATATTTTACCACATCCAACCTCTTAAAGAGATTTTCTGATGACTGTTGTCAGAAAGAAGTCATTGTAGTGTAGTTCCTGGAAGACTGTTGTTTTTTATAACTGTGCTTAATGTCTTTATGGGAAGCTCTGAAGCTACGTAAAAGGTTTTGGTGTAGGAATTTGATATTACAAGCACTTTCAGTTATTTTCGTGGCGTTTACAAAAACGCTGAGGTCTGAGTTCAAGAGCTGGTGCGGCTCCTGCTGACATCAGTCGGAGATGCACTGGTATGAAGTACACTCATAGAGAGATATATATAAGTCATACATAATCATATATACACTTTATGTAGTTATTTAAAAAAAAAAAAAAGTGTAAGAATTTTCTTCATTAGGGTTTTTCTTGACTAGTTTATCAGCCAAGTTCTGCTCATTAATTATCTTATGGCTTCTGCAGTAGCAGGTCTTCAGTTAACAGACGGGGCTCCCAGCAGCAGCAAGGGAAGGAGTCTGGGGCCATGGGCTGACACACGGGGTAGTGTTTCTGTCTGGAAGGTTAGACATTAATTAGGCTGTACATCTTTGTGTAGGAAAGCTTTCATTTTTGCACCATGAACGGTACTAGCTGCTGAAATTTCAGAAGACTGTGTAAAAAGCTTGTTGTTTTTTACACCAGTGCCAGGAAAACACTGGATCTAGATTCAGACTCGATCCCAAGTATATGAGGAGAACTGAAAGTTTGTTGCTATATCATCCGTGCCATCTTCTCTTTCCTGTAGCTAAGGAGCAGAAGGACTCCTTACAGGACCTGAGGTGCTGTGGCAAAACAAGGGCAGGGTAGACCCTCTCTCACTGTAGCATATGGAAAATCATTAGAGCTCATTTGAGCCTCATCATCTGAGCGCATGAAATCACAAGCACTCTGCTCACTTAGAGGTAAATCTGACAAGAGCTGAACTCAATGGCTAAAAATCTCATTCACCCACAGAGAGCATTATGAGGGAATTTAAAAGCAGATCTTGCGTTTGCAGAAGTTTATCTGATCACTGAGGGCTGTACCACCCAGAAAAAGGGAACAGGATAGTAAAGATACCACTGGCAAAGCTGGTGTCAGGCTGGCAGCACTTGCAGAGGGCCAGGGAAGCAACTCAGGGTCCAGCTTCATGGCCCGAAATGCAGGCATTTTAATGCTGAGCTCTGGCTTTTCCCTGTGATACGCACTGGAAAGCTGTCCCGTCCCACTGGAAATTACCCCAGGCTGATCCTCTGTCACAGTCTATCCAGAATCTCATTTTACGTGATCTGTAACTCAACAGTGAGCCCGAGACGTGAGTACTGTCCCTGTCCCTGCCATTACCACTGGAGTTGTGGTCGCTACAAACCGCTCTTCGGTCCCACCAATTTTCTATCAATGTAATTGATAGTGTGCTCCATTCTCCATCCTGGCAATTTTGTGTAATCAATTATAGCACCCCAGTCAGAGCAGTTGCTTTGTGAAATTTGTGAGATGACACAGACCTCATGCAAGCTGTACAAAATTACCAATTATGGCACGACACAATCTTTTCTAGGATGCTATAAAGTGTCGTTATTTACCCTAGAAAGAGACTGTCTAAACAGATCAGTTTCTCATCAGATGCCATTGCTCAGGGATCTGAAAAATGTGGAAGTGCCTGAGTTTAAATCATCTGTATGCCTGAAACAGCATAAGAAATTAGTTTCTTGAGCTATTTTTATGGTTTTTTTCTAGCTTACAGCTAAATCATGTATTATGGTGAATCATTAACTACTGACTTTTATAGCTAATCCTTATATAGCCCATTTTTAGCTTCGATGATATTTTTGAAATACAAGACTTTATCGACTACAAATATGCATCAGACAATGCAATTATCTGTTTTCAACATGTCTCCAAGTTTATTCTTCCTCTGGAGAAAATAGAGGGAGAGGCTGACCTTTATAGTGTGCTTTGTACTGTACTTTGATTCCTTCTACAGCCTCACCTTCATGGGGAGTGATTTTCCCATCATTTGGGAGAGGTGCACAATTCAATTCCTGCTACACATAAAACCCTCACCAATTTGCTGCACGGACCAAAATAGCCTACATCTGCAATAGCAAGTGCTCTGCATTCACTCCCTGTCACCAGGGAGGGGACAAATCAAACTTATTCCTGTCAGGAGAAGATTGGAGGGACGTATGTGTCTGCTTGCTACCTTTCAATTGAGATCAAGTCAGGCCTTCAGACTCGAATGCAAGTTCTCCTGGAATTTCTTTGTTTGGAAATGCAGATAATAAAATCTTTTTTTTACCAAAGACAGTGTAATTTATGCTTTGATTTATTCTGAAGCATTCGGTTTGTGGTTCCTCCTAATCCCAAAGAATCCTGTTTGGAATTGAATCAAGTAGTGGATAACATCCCAATGAGAGTTTTCTGCAAGGAAATAAAATAAATAAAGCAAACTCCTCCAGAAGGAGATCCCTGATGAAACCTGGGCCTCGTAGGTGTTTTGGCACATGGAACTCTCGGTGACAGTGACGAAAGATAGATAAAACTGAGGATGTAAATAGACAAGTATGTGGGTTTCACTCCGTATGTGTAGAAACTCAAACTATGGAGAGATGCAGGAGCATCAGTCGTGTCCACATGAGGTCCATGGGGTGCGAAATCTCCTTATTCTGCCAGCAGAAAATGCCTGGTGTGACCAAAGGTTGGAGAAAGGGCAGCTGGGGTCCAGCCTGGTCTGGTGCTCCCAGACCTCAGGTTGGACTGAGAGCTGTCTGAGCTGCAGGAGGCACTTCACATAATAAGAAAAGAAATAATAAGATGCTTTGGAAAAAAGAAATTAGTGCTAAAAATGGACAATGTACTTGCCCTGCAGCAAGGTGGGGCAGTGGTGAAGCAGTGGGAAAAGCGGACAAGGATGTTGGTAGTTTGCAAGGTACAGACATCAAGGGGCCCAAGGGGATTTTCAAGAATTAATTTTTGTCTGGCACATGTCAGACAGGTATCCAAACCCTGCTGAAATTTCTCTTTTGAATCTACCTTCTAGACAGATGAGCAAAAGGACCAGTAGGAGGCTTTGTGGTTTTGATTGCTGCGGTTTTGATGGCTCGCTTCTTGAGAACTTAATTCTGAATGAAAATGAAAAGACCTCGTGGTGCTTCCGTTATACATTAGTTTTGAATCCTTTGAAGTAGAGTGACAAATTGAGATGCTTTGGGTAAATTTCAGCCGCCTGAAACAAAGTTACTCACTTCCATTTTTCAAGGAAACGATGGCAAAAATCAAACTATGTAAACTTTCTTTACCTGGAAACTTTACAGTTAGCTGTGCTGTCAGCTGATTCTCTGGGGTTCATGTCTGGTTCATGTCCATGTTTCTGGGGTTTGGTCAGGATTAATATAATTCTGTATGTAGATGGTACCTTTGTACCCTCATCTCTGTGGCAGCACCACTATGGGCTCCTGCGTGGTAGCCAGAGAACCAAGGAATCAATATGTTTGTATCCATTAAAAAGTAGAAATTTAAAAAAGAAAGAAAAAAGAATATTAAACCCCAGAGATTTTATCTGGCACAGCTGCTGGATGTGACTGGTTGCAGAGCACAGGGAGACGGAGGCAGGAGCAGCATCACTGCAGTAGATTCAGGGATCCAGGTTGATGTGAGATGAAGGTTAAACTGTGACCTCAGCCTGGAAATGGGATGGAGGTCACAGGAGTTGGTTGAAAGTTGCTGGCTTCACATCACTTGTGGTATGTGATGGTAAAGAGAAGCCAACTCACCTGCGTGTTGGTGCCCAGGCCTTGTTGGGACAGTTCTCAAAAAGGCAGCAAGTGGGCCCAGAAAACTTGGGGGAAAAAAAAAAAAAGACTCATGCAGAGGCTGGAGTTTTAATCTTTCTGAGGTAGTGAATGTAAAACTAATAAAAAGGAGAGTTTTAAACTTAATTTAAAGATAAGCCTCATCATACGCACTTGTCCTGCCTCATAAAGGTAAGGTAGGCAATTAATTCTCATATGCAGATGCACCAGCAAGGCTGGGAGTATTATGCAGTAGATGGTGGGTAATGATGCTTTAAGGGAGAGAATATAACTTTTTTTTTGATTTTTCACAACTCTCCTTTTTGTTCTTTGTGGATAAGAAAACAATTAGACCTGTAAAGCTCTGTAATGACACACTAGGATGGGCAGCAACGTAGCAAATGCCTTTTCTCACAGGGAGGTTAAAGCCTTGTGGGTAAACCTTTAAATAAACAGAAGATTTATTCACAGCGGTTGGGTGCCTTTCTTCCAAACTGAAGGCATCCTTTTAATAAAAATTATCCAGTTCCCCCTTCCCCTGTGGCCTCTGAGGGTGTGTGTCCACAGGGGCGAACGCGGGGAGCGCGGTCCCGCTGGCTTTGGATGCCTCACAAGTCTTTCTGTGTGTGCCTTAATAGCCTTCCGAGGGAACTGAAGTCTCATTTTGTGTGACTCTGAATTTAAATCCAGGTCACAGAGATGTTAAATAGCAAATGACACATTTACTGTGCCACCCAGCTGCCTTCTGTAATGCAGCAGGAATGCTTTCTGAGCAGGGACAGTATGCCAATATTAACTTACATACAGGTTGTTTTGTTGTGGATGCTAATGTTAAAAAACAAGGCAGAAAAAGAAAGGGATGCTGCTCACATTTAAATAGCTACTTATTCCCTTTGCACCTCCTCTCCTGAAGTGCTAATGCTCTTTCCTGACTGAAGGATTCCTAAAACATGAGCTCTTTTTGGTTCAGACCTTTACATTTACGTTTATTATACCAAAAAGAAAAAAAAATAATTTATTCCGGTTTCCACGTTACCAGAAATCAAGATGATATTGTCAATATGCTATTCTAACTCCTGTGCCTAATTAAAAACCCAAATCACCTCTTTGGTTTGTGATAGTGTCTGTAACACTTTACTTTTGTAAAGGCACATACTTTATTTCTCAGGGAGGAGAGCGGTTTGTCAGAGGCTGCTGCGTTATTGCAGCCTTACGAGCAAATAATGAAGTTGGACACCTGCATTCTGTACAAAAAGGCTTTTATCAGGCAGATGGAGAATGTGCTCCAGGGCTTCAAAAAGGCTCATCACAAGATAGAAAAGATGGGGATATTGTGGTATTCGCTACGCAGATGTCCTTTCTAGAATTGTATTGCAAAATACATACCCAAACAGCAACTGAATTGACTTGTGACCAACAGATGGAGACAAAAAGTGGTTTTCTTCCTTAAGCTTTCTTCTCGTGGTTTAACCTCTGCTGGCAACTAAAAACCACACAGCCACTCGCCCGCTGCTTTCCCCCTCAACTCCCTCCTGTGGGGTGGGAAGGAGGACCAAGGGGAAGAAAAAGACGTGAGACCCCAGGGGTTTAGGTAAGGACAGTTTAATAAAAGAACACAAAGAGAGGGGAAAACAACAGTACTAATGATAGCACTCATGTAATGATAGGCAGAGCAAGTGATAGAAACCAGGAAGGCTCTACTTGCCCCTGAGATGCCAACTTTCCCTGCTCCAGCCACACTGAAGCGAGTTAAGAATAGACACCCCCATCCTGGCCCAGCCCTCCCCTTATATATGGGCATGAGTCAATATGGTATTGAATATCCCATTGGCTGCTTCACTTGTTTATCTTGGCTGTGGCCCCTTCCAACTTCTTGGGCCAGCAGCTGCCTGTTCTAATTAACCCCAACCAAACCCGGGACACCAATAAATAATATCAGATGAAGGATTTAGCTCCGCCGAGTGCTTTCTCAAGCACGACAGTTTGTTTTGCTGAGTTCCCGATGCCGTTCTGATGGTGGTGGAACAGCTTCTCAGGTTCAGGACTTTGAGTTTGCTTCGATAATTTTAACTTGCCGAACTCAACTGTGGCAGTTGCCATCTTGCTAAGAGGGGTCACCGTCAGCTGCCCCGGTGGCATGGCCAAACCTCCTGTCTAGGGCTTGGGAGAGGAGTAGAAAGGCACAGTGAGCTGGTGCAGGCTGCTGGAGCAAACGGCACCTGACTTCCAGCTTTCATCTCGTTAAGCGTGGCTGGTTTATAGCGCCGCATATTTGCTGGGAATTTCACAGGTGGTAATTCCTAAATGTGGATACAACTCAGCCACTGAATCCAAGCAAATGTTTTGCTTCATGGCTTGAGGCATTTCCAGTGACTGCAGTGAAATATCCCACATGGGCCGGTGAAAGCACAGGTGTGTACGTGGGTGTGTGCATGCGGACGTGTATTTACTTCTGAGATTTTAGTTAACTGTTTAATAGGACAGGGTTGAAGATAAGAAAAAAACAATCTCCTGGATGTTAATCCAGCAATATCGCATGAGAAATGTAGCTTCACAAACTGGACTGGAGAAGTATTCCCAGAAGCACCTGGGACAAGCACCAGCCAGACCCTTAGTGTAGAGAGTTTTCTGCCGAAGATGATCTTGTTGTATGCTTGTGATGTGTTTCCCTGAACTGGGGAAATGTGGACAACACTTAGGCTTGGTTTCAGGTGTTCTCTCTACTCATTTGCCAGTGGTTTTAATCTAAAAGTCAGTCTCATATTGCACCCTGCCCTCTTTTGAATCTCTCTGCCTTCTAGGACTGAGTTCCCTCAATATCTAAGTTAGGAACTTCTAACCACCAAGTGCATGAGTTGATCTCTTCTTTCCTATGTCTCCTAATTGACATATTTTTAAACCACACAGTTATTTGCGACTCCTTATTAAGCTCTGACACTGTTGTCTTATAAATCTAATGCAGATAAATGTGTGCTGAGAAAAAAAACCCCACACAAACCCCCCTAAACCCCCGTAGTGTTCTGCCATCTGTTGATTATGTTTTGATACGCTGTAGTAAATCAGGACGTATTTCTGCTTTGTGAATCTAAACATAATTTCAGTTTAGCTCTCATTTCCTCAAACCGCAAACCACTGTGTTTAATTTATAAATTGCTCCTTCTATATTCCGCTCATGGCTGGTGAATGTAATTAACATTTTCTTGCAAAAAACCCGTACCTATAAATACCAAGGCTGTGACACACATTATTAATTAAAAAAAAATGATGGGGGTTGGTGGCTTTTGCAAATATATAAATAGCTCTCCAAAAACCTGTCAGAAATGTTCACATCCCCATTCTAATAAGTATAAATATATTTATTTTCCCTTTAATAGGAAGGGGATGTGCGAACACTGCAGAAGTATTTCAGTATCGCAGCAGGATCAAATTAGTGAGACCTGGAATCACTGCTCGGTACTAATCCTCCTTTCCCGTGCATGCAGCTGATTTCAGTCCTGGCAGAGGTGTGTAAGAAGTTTGCATTAAAAGAGAATTTCTAACCTCGGGTCAAGGCAATTAGATTTCTACACCCTGTCACTATTATTTACCTCTCCTTTGCACAAAAAAATCCAAATTCCATTGCCTTTGAAATATGCTTGATGCCAATAGAAATAGTCTTTAAACTGAAAGTTATTTGGTTAAAAATTTGTTGGGAGTTTTGAACCTTTTGAATGACAGTGAAGTGTAAATCCTCAGCATCTGTCTGTCTCAACAGACCAACAGAATATGGGCTTTGATTAAAACCATGCAAGGCAGAGTCTGAATTCCAGGGCAATCATCTGTCTGATCGCAGGTTGGAAAAGAAACCAACTCGGTTTAGTAACTTTGAGAAAGTAAAGCCAGAAATAATCTGTGGAAACTGCGTTATAATCTGGACACTGAATGAATTGGTGAAAACCTCTCTGTGACTGTGGTGCAAGTCAACTGTCAGCTCTGCTTCTCTTTTTTAGCTGCTCCTGGTGGGTTTGAGTTTTCAGGACTGTCTTCTCGCCCTTTTTCCAGAGGTCTCATCTCAGTATCTATAGGAATTCCCTGGGTAGCTGTTGTGGGACGTTTGCCCACTACTGCTCATCTTTTAATAATTAATCAAACGCACAGAGTTTAAATACAGAGACTCAATTTTGAAAACTTACGTACAAATAAGCGACAAAAATCCCTTCAACACAACTGTGGTTTCAGTTACCCATTTACTATTGATTTTCTCGTGCTTTGGTGGTGGTGGTGCAGCAGCGACACGCTCTTCTGCCAAGTGAAGATGTAACTGGGGGGGATGTAACAGTTTCAAGTATCTGATGCTTGCTGCTAGAGCTGCATTTTCCCCTTTTCTCCCTGGCAAGGAGTTCTGATAGAGTTCCTTCTTTTCTTGGCTAGATGGCAGATCCTAGAGACCTCTATTTGCCGGCATGCACAAAATCAGGCTTTTCTTCTATATGAAATATTCATAGAATAAAACACAAAGATGTTGAAGGACAAATAGCATTTAGTCCTGGTCCCAACCCTTCCACCAATTCATTTAACCCCATAAAGGTGAAATTCTGCTGGGAGTTAACATAAAGCTGTGGCTCAGAAATAAGGTAATGAGCCTGAAAATGGGTTGGAGCGACCATTGCTGAGTGTGAAGTTGCTCATAATTTAGCCCCAAGTACAAAAGGGGTTTATTTAAAAATATATTTCCCTGCAGGTAGACATGATAGGCTTGGTTTCAGCAATATGAAGTTTTGAGCTTGTTTTCTAAAGTACCCTGCACCCAATTTTCTGTGTGTTATCGTGCCAAACTAAATTTGGCCATGAACAAGCCCAGATCAACTGGGGATTCAATTAGGACAAGAAAATTAATTTTTCCTGGGACTCAGGGTTTATTCGAACTCACAAAAGAGAGTGTGGCCCTATATTTCACCTTGATTAAAGGAAAAAAAAAATCCACACAATTACACCAAAAAAGACATTATGATTTATTGTGTCAAACCTTTCCTCCTTCTTACGGCACCACAAAGGTCAGTGACAACACAAGTCTGCTGCGTAAGACTGAGAAAGAAACTGGTAGTGTGAATAAAAGCCAGGAATGTCATTTTTAATTTTCAATGCCCCTGCTGTTGTGGCGAGGAGCCAGACCATAACATTTCACTTGCTTTTAAAAAAATTGCATGCAGCGATTTTTTTCAAAGGAGTTCAGTTGAGCTCCCTGGAGAATTGGGGTCAGGGCTTGAGGTGTAAATAGGGGGATGTTAGAAAAAATATTTGAAAAGTTTTTTCCTTTTTTATGACATAACCTTCTGTGATTACTTTTTTTTTTTTAAAATGCAGTTTTATGGCAAAGAGAGGAAATGGGTTGCTTAGAAAAACTTAACAGTGGCACATGTTGGCATCGCCCTGTTATGTCGTGGAAATTGTTTCTAATTCTTCCAACTCGTGGTGCAATTAGAAAGCAGAAAGAACACCAGCCAGCTAAACTGATGATTTTTTAAAATCAATATTATTTATAAATTAAGAGTATAAATAGCAGAGGAAATAAACAGCAAAGACCCAGAAGTCTAAGATACTTGTTGGAGCAGCGTATGTTGTTGAGTTTCTTTGCTCAGCTGTTCTTAAGGCTATCAGCAGTACGACTTTAATACAATCTTAGTGACGCTTTGCAAAGAATTACAGAAGACTTTTGATCCTTAAATAAGTAACTCGCTTTGAGTACTTTTGTCCACCTCGAACAGCAAATGTGATTATCTTTACTGTGAAGATGCTGTCTTTGGGATGGAGAGCAGCTCATTTCTCATACCTCTTTCTTCTAATCTTCCAAAGTGTTTTATTAAGTAGAGTCTTTCCATGTCAGACCTTGGAGCGCAGGGAGCACATACGCAAAAGATCACTGAGGTTCATAGTGATTTTTCAGTTGACTGCGGTGATCTTTGGTGGGCTTGGCAATATTTAACTACGTTTTCAAATGCTGTGGTTCCTGCAGGTTAGGTTCAGAAGCTGCAGTGCAAGAACGACTGAAACTAGTCAAATAAACCGATTGTTCTTTAAAACCAAGCCATCAACAAAGGGCTAGAAAATCCCAGTTTGGCAAGAAAACACTCCAGCTTTGTTCTGCTGGTGTTATGATGTTATGAAGAGCCCTCAGCAGAGCTACAGATTTGTGTTACTTGAATGTTTATCTTGTGACCTCTATGCACGTAGGGTGTAATTTGAAACGCTCTCCGTGCTCTTGCCTTGCACGTTCGTTGCTTCACCTCACCTGGTCTCTTTTTACAGGAGGTCTCCATTTCATGTGGGCTTAGGTGATTCAGATAAATTAAAACGAGCGTCTCTACAGACAGTGTTATTTCAGTTTATGTGACATATTCCACTTAAACCGCAGATTGCCTGTGGTGCAGAAATCTGTTACTCATGGTAACGAGTTCCCGTGTCCAAGACTTTAATCTGTTTTGTTTTGGTTTTTTTTTTTTTTCCCAAATAGATTTAAACCACGGTAAAAATGGTTTATGAGGCTTACGAAGTCTTTTTCACTAGTTTAGCTAGATTAATTTAAAATCATGCGAAGTCAAATAACAACTTGGGGTAGATAAGCCCTTATTATTTTCCTATCTTTCTCTTTCACATGTCCATGTTCTTATAATCTGTTCTGACTATGTCTATTACATGACATGTTTTGTATGATTTAACAACGAGAACTTTTGAGCCCTTTCCCCAGAAGCTGTGGGAGATGGCCAGGTTTTTGAAAGAAGACAGTTGCGGCACGCTGTTGTAAAAATAGTGATTATAGTACTTAAAGATCATGGAAACTAACCACATGCCCAGTCAGCAAATGGCTAGGAAACATCTCAGTCTTTGCAATCCAAACTATAGTGCTCTAAATTTTCTTCTTGTTTTGATAACTGGGTGTAACTCGATTGACTTTAGTAATAGCACATTTGGGAATGAACATAGATTGGCCCCATGATAATATTGGTACACAACTTCTCATCATCTGTGGCCGAACACTTGATATACAGAGTTCACATTTGGGGGGATATTTGCACAAATATTTTATCAAATCTCAGCGCAAAAAATACATGAACCTGTTGGAGCGAGTCCAGAGGAGATCAGAGGGCTGGAGCACCTCCCCTCCGAAGAAAGGCTGAAAGAGTTTTGGTTGTTCAGCCTGGAGAAGAGGAGACCTTATTGCCGTGTTTCAGTCCCTAATAGGGGTCTACAAGAAAGATGGGGACAATATTTTTAGCATGGCCTGTTGTGACAGAACAAGGGGTGATGGCGTTAAACTAAAAGAGGGGATACTGAGACTAGATAGAAGGAAGAAAATTTTTACAATGAAGGTGGTGAAACACTGGCCCTGATCGTCCAGAGAGGTGGTAGAAGCCCCATCCCTGGAAACATTCCAGGTCAGGTTGGACAGGGCTCTGAGCAACCTCCTCTAGTTATAGATGTCCCTGCTGACTGCAAGGGAATTGGACTAGATGACTTCAAAAGATCTCTTCCAACCCAAACCATTCTATGATTCTGTGCTTCTAAGTCAGTGCATGTGTGAGGGGAAGAAAGTAGCTGTGGTACAGATAATTATTGAATTGCTCATATAGTGAAAATAAATGTAGGGATACAAAATCATCATCCGTTGAACCCAGCCAATTTCTAGTTAAGCTTATGAAATAGAGGTAATTTTGGAAGAAATCTTAACTTCAGGTAGTTGCCTATAGTAGCATCAGTACTGAAGAGAGCTGATCACATCATGCTCTCCTCAGAGGCTTTCATTTAGCTCAGCAAGAAGTTCCAAGGACAAGGTCTGCTTCGTGGGGTTCAGATAGCTACTGTACAGTATGTGAGAATGGTGGAGTGGAAGTAGGCAATAGCATGGATTGTGTAGGGAAAGTGTTGGAAAATTGTCATAGGAGGCTGAACAGGTAAGGTCTGTAACCCTGCATTGCATTAATTGTGTGGTACGGGTGAGTGAGGTGCTTTAGCATCTCTGGATTAGCATCCCTATCTTCTTTTCGAGCTTCTAAAACCAGACACTGATGCCCTTAGCAAAAATGAATACAATGGTATTATCCTAACACTCCTTCTGGATTCAAACACTGTTGAAGTTAATACTGAGGAAAAGGAATTTCAGAAAGATTCAGTGAGAAGTCTCTTTTCTAGATAACAAACTTTTCAAAGCTTCTTAAGTAGTGACACAACTCCAGGCTGTTTTGGTGGAATTCGATACAGGACTACCTTAAATGTCAGTATCTACATGGACCCAACGTGTCTCATCTGCTGTGCCAGTGGAGACCTGATCGATAAAGCCAATGAACCCTGGGGAGTGGCTGGGCTCTGGCTCCCCATCACATCGCTCTGCAAATTCCTCTGCCTCCATATGCTCTCCAGTGGCAATGGGGTTTTAGGCATCTAGCTCGTATACAGCCGTGTGCATACTGGGATGGAAATTTAATCCTCTTCTAGTATGGCTTTCTTGCCATGACCTCAAACAGCCATGCTATTTTTGAGCTTATAAACTTTTAACTCCATCTTAATGAAGTGGAGCTGGTAGAAGGTCCCATATAAATAATTTAATAATACATCTGAATGAAATGACTGCTATCTAACTAGTAGAAATAACAGAAGTGATTAAATTAAATTCAATATACAGATTAGCCACAGAACTACGTAGCCATAAAAGACAGAAGAGTGTGGTCTAAAGAGTTGTCTCTTTTCCTCCCACAGCTTTATAATTATATCTTCGGGGAAATGCCACAGCTCAGCATTTAACGATCTGCCATCAGAGACATTTATGAGGAGATTTTCAGGGAAGGAGGGAGTTGACGGTTTCTTTTGTATAAAAAAAAAAAAAAGCAGTCATTGAATAGTCTGGCAATCAGCTGCTGAGAGGAGCACTGATCTATATATTTACGTAGCCTGCAAAGTTAATAATTCTAAGTTTTTGCCCCAAGAAAATCCACAACAAGGTCATGATCTCCCTGGAAATGTTTGGAAAATAGAGCATAAATCTTGGACAATGTCAATCTGTCACTGCCCTCCAGCAGATCTGTATGTTTTGAAAGAGCACAGCTGGTCAACTCAGTGACTCTGAATGTTTTCCACGAGGGATGGCCCTGGCAAAACCCAGCCCCTTTGCAATGCTAAACCGTGGGGTATACTGGAAAAGGGGGAGACATCTGCAATGCAGGAAGCAGTGGAATGAAGTATTAATGCAGAATTAACAGATGGCACAGAGCAAACAAATGGAAAAAATGGCATAATAATTTTCTAGTGCCAGACTGTAAATCAAATTGAAATATCATTTGTAGCTGTAGCTGGTACGTATATGCAGATACTACTGTTACTTTGGAGGTGAGAACGAAAAGTCTGGTTGGAGAGTAATCTGTTAGTGCTCAGCATGAGTAACTCCAACTTAAATACTTCTGTAATTTCCCAAATGAACAAGAAGAAGCCCAGGTTGTGGCTGTCAGTTGTTTCTTAGACATTACAAAACATGGCTTGCATCGCTGCTCATCTCTCTGAGCAGATTAGGTTGTCCAAACAGATTCTGAGATGCAGGAAAAGATCAAGTACCCTTAAGAAGAAAAAGACATACTTAAACTGATCTGCGAGTGTATTTATTTGACTGACTGAAATACTCAATAAGAGTTGAAGAAGTCTCTTTAATTAAGTTGCATGCACTCCTAATCTAGTGAGACAAGGATTTCCAAGACGATATTGTCAGATTCCAAGCAAGGTGGTAACAGCATCTACTGCTTTGTCTTCTGTAGTGACCGTTTATCACTTGCATGTGTCCCAGCATACATGGTCAAATAGATAAATCACAATCACTTCTACTTATAGTAAAAAGAAAAAAAATATTGTATACTATTATGTTTATACATTTTAAAAGTGGTTGTTCCTACTGACCTCATTCATGGACTCAAACCTTGCAGAGTATGTGTGAGAGCAACAATAATATGGTTTTTTTTTTTTTTCTTTTGGGCATCCTCTGCTGCAGCCTGTGAACAGGAGGGCCCGTCATCACTGCTGGGATTTTGCAAAGCAGGAAGTAACCAAAAAAGCTGGTTTAATTTCAAGCTCCATTAGACATAGAGTTTGCCAAATGGAAGAAGATCAAATTAGTTGGAAATCTTGTCCTGAGACTGCTATGTTGGTATTAAAAATCAGAATGAGTAGGTAGCAATAAACAGAAATCACATAATAAATCATCTGAATCACTTGGAAATCACTTTGAGTCTTTTAATGTGGCTTTTTTGTTGTTGTTTTTTTTTTCCTCATAGAAATGTGAAGTAATTACTCTGGGGCTATTGATTACAGAACTGTAGTATCAATGTGGGTTTTCCAGTACTGGGTTGTTGAGATCAGTATTTGAATGACTGAAGGATAATTAGACCATGTGTACACATAAACAGAAATAAACTTTCTTTCCTTTACTTTCCTTTTTCCATCTTCTAAAACGTTGCAAATGCATGCGTAGCACTACATGATGTGAACACTGTAATTAGAGGAAGAAAATAGTATAATTAATAAAGAGTAAAGATGATTTTAATCCAATCTGTTATTTTTACCACCATGATTAGTTTAAGTGGCAAGATTTATTCCTCACTCTGCATACTGAAGTGCTTGTTTTCATGTAGGACTTTTCCCCCAGGAAGCTATATGTGTTCAAGCCTCGTCAGATGTGCTGCCATTGCAATGTTGATTTATTATTCTTCCTGCAAATGTCGCGTTGTCACAGATGCTGGGGGTGGTGGGCTCCTGCCCATGAATTGAGAGCCAGGTCCTGCTGGGTAGCTTGATTTATATGTTTTAAAATTTCACTTTTGTGTTTAATTGGTGAAGTCACACTCGAGTTTTTAAGGTCGGGAGAAGTCGCCAGTGCACCTTAAAGTGACACCCGGGAAAACGTGCGCCACAGAAAGTCATCTGCTTGTTTGTTGAGGATTTGTAGGGGCAGTTCAGTCATTTAAGAAATACCTCGCTGACTCTAATAAGAAATGGGCCGGGCCTCTGCTCTGATGTATCGATTCGATTGATTCAGCAGCCAGGATGATTGATAGGAAGGTATTCGAACCCGGTCCTGCAATTTGGGCTGATAGTCATTAGGTGTGCACACGGGCCCCGGCCTGTCATTTGTAGGCTTGCCAAGCCTGGAGGAGCTGTCAGGCATCTGAACTGTACGGCTCTATTCTCCATTTTTAAAATCTCCCCCTAGAGAGCTATTGCCAGAGTTGCCAGCAGAAGGTAGCCTGAAATATTAAAACTATTTAGATTGGAAAACAGGGACCCTCGAAAGGCAATGCCGACTCGGGATCTCAAGTCCCCGCGAGGGAGACGGGCCTCGGGCTGGAGGTGCTGCCACAGGTAAGACGGAAGAGCTGGGCAGGAGCCCGAAATTGCTTCGACAGGACCGATTTAAGTTGAATCAAATTTTAAACGGATGTATATTTGTCTGCTTGTTTGTCAGGAGAGATGGAATCAGCTCTCAAAGGCACCCTCGGGGGCCGCGCTGGCCGCCCACGCGCAGTGTTGATATGCAGTGCCAGCAGCGGGCCTCTGCAGCCCCGCGTGCCGGAGAGTGAATGTCAGCTCATTTCATCGCTGTCAGCGTGGTCCTCCCTCACTCCATCCGCTGAAAAGAAACTTTAAAAGGATGCATTTAAAGCAATGTTTTCAAGATTCGCTCGAGGAAGTGGGCATCTCTTTGGCTTTAGTTTAACCCGTTCCTCTCGGGCAAGTCATTTCGGGGTTAAAGCCAACACCAGAGTTGGAGCGTTTAGTTCTTACTGAAGCTTGTAATACAGTGATTGCTCTGTAACTCAGGAGGGAAGTAGCTGTGTGTGTGCTGGGCACTGTTTAAAAAGGCAGTATTTACTGAGGTAGGAAATCCTAGGGCTTGCTGTAGTTGGAATCAGACCCATTCTTGTCTCTCTGTTATTTTTATATATATGTTTGTGTGCATGTGTGTAGATATGTATGTATGCCAGTCTGTCTGTCTGTCTGTCTATCTATCTATCTATCTATCTATCTATCCATCCATCCATCCATCCTCTCTCTTTCTCTCGGTTGGTAAGGAAAGAAATTGATGTGGTCTCCTTTAAAGAACTTTAAAATAAATATTTTCACATCCGAGCTTAGCCTTCTCAACACTTTAGGGCTGAAATTTTTTAAGATCTGACGGGTGATTTGGAGAACGTGCTGATTATCTTGGCATGTTCACGTTCACCAAATCCTTTGGATGCTCTTTGTCGCTGGGGGAGGACACGGGACCTTTACAGCCGGGAAAGAGCAGCTCGTGTAGTCTTTCCTACAGAAGCCTCCTCTCCCATACCAGAGATTTCTACTTCCCAGGGAGCGGAAGACGGTACACACTGCTCGGCTTTATTGCTAGGCACTGCACCAGCTGAAGAAATGGATCCACTGATTCAGGACAAGTAAGCAAATTCAGCTGGCTGATGAAAGGAAGCCTAGACAACGGTGTTCAAACACTCGCTCCCATTTCCCCCCACCACCCCCCCCCCCCCCCCCCACACCACCTGCCCTGTCCCTTCCCCACCCACACCACCCCTATACCCCCCCTCGACCAACCGCCGCCACTCA
>WTSP01000635.1:76013-86479 GCA_025331215.1 Actenoides lindsayi | reverse complement strand
ACCCTCTTCCGATCGTCAGCTTGCTGATGAAAGGAAGCCTGGGCAACGGGGTCCAAACGCTCGCTCCCATTTCCTCCCCACCCCCCCCCACCCCCACCCCCAGATGTCTGGTTTCTGTTTTAAAACATAATAACATTTCATTAAGGAGCCATAGCAACCCTTCGCTAATTTGTGAAGAGTACATCGTGAGCTACATTCTGTACTTCTCAACATTTGAGCACTTTAGATCTTGTTTCATCTCATTAGTGGATGTTTATGGGACCTGAGGGTTTCAGCACTCTCTGACTCATTAGTCAGCCTGTTGTGGTGCGGGTTATATATTACAAGAAGCGATTTCCCCAGCCTTTAAATGCTCACACAGCATTCAACAGAAGTTCAGTCAGAAATGTTTTCTCACATTAAACAGTCGGTCAGAGAGGAATGTGCAAAGGTGTGTTGTTTTCCTTCGAAAAATACTGCTTGCTATAACACCGTGTATTTCAACATCATATTGCACTCGCTCGCATGCAGCTGCACCGCCAAAGAGATGTAATTTCAAAGGGCTGGGTGTTTCAATTGCTGACTCTGAAACATTGAGCCATGGGATGGCATTTACACGGAAGAGCAAATCAGAAGAGTTGCAAGTTTCTTGGTGTTAACATCAGAAAGAGGAGGAATCGTGTTTTCCCTCTCTTGCTGGACTGAAGCCTTTCTTTCCCCAAACGCTGCAGTTAACGTAGGTTCATGCATGATTGAACTTGTATGAAAATAAATGTTCTTTTTCCTCCACTAAATTCATTAAGCAGTGCACCGTTTAGTAAACTGTCAGTAGCATCTGTTGGAGAAAGGGAAATAAAATACTGATGCAGGAGGAGGTAGTTTGTCCAGGTTACCAGCATGTAGTTTCACATACTGTGAAAAACATTCCCTGGGTGCATAATTTAATAGGAAATAATCCCCAAATCTGCTTTTTGTTTCTAATATTGGTTTCCCCCCCCCCATCATGATGTACAGTTTTCTCTGAAATGCATTAACAAATAGGAAAAACAAATACAAGCGAGAATTAACAGTGTGATGTAAATGATGGAGCAGGAAATGGCATCTTAAATTTGTTTACAATATGCTGCAACTCAACGCATAGGAAAGTGCTTTATTAATAAGCAGTTGATAGTCACGTTAATTAGGAAATCACAGAAAAAAATGTGCCGCTTGCGTGATAATTGCCTTATTAACACTGCCTAGACTGTATCCATTTTTTCAAGGATTAATGTGGAAGTCAGATTCGCACGTTGTGCTTTTGCGAAGATCGTAGGGATCTGCTTCATTGTAGGTGGAGCTCTGGTACCGTAACTGGGAGAAGATAACTGATAAGGTCCTTAAAAATCTCAGCCAAAATGGCAATGCACCGAAGATCGGTATCAGATTTTATCTGAATAAATATTTCTGCATGTTACGCTCGCTACATGGCAAACTGTGCTTAGGGAATAATGACGTTACAAGTTGGAAATCTCCAGCCTCCTTCATCAAGCATACCTACAGAAGCATTGCATTGCTTTTGCTACTCATCTTTTATGCATGAGTCACTGTGCACGTTGTGGTTTTGATGTGAGACGAAAAACTGAGGGGACTTGGGTTCGGGGGAAAAAAAAAAGACAATATTTTATTTGAAAAGGCTGAAGTACAGATAGAAGCAACACCAGCGCTTTTCTTTCATGCCGATGATGTAGCCTAAGAGTTTGTAGAACAACAAGCTGTTAAGTTCCAGCACATTGTCCTCCAAGAGCCTCGTGCTGCTGAAGTTGTCAAGAGGACACAGCAGCTCAGCCACAAAACCCACTCGTGTGAGGCAGAGGCTGTCAGGGATGCTGCAAAAGGATGTGATGCAGCTCCAGCATCGGGACTCCTGTGTCTGAGGCTTTCCCCTCACTTGTGTGACTCTGGTGGCATTTACAGACACCGGATGCTTTACAAAAGGACGAGGCTGCTGCACTTCGTCCGTGTTGTATCGTTTTCAGCAGTTAGTTCAAAGTGATGCTGGTGGTTGTGATGTGAGGACCCTGCTAATTGTGAGCCTGTGGGAGTGGCTGTGCTGAAGAACCAGGAGGCACTTGAGAACACGTTCAAGCTCTAGTGCTCGTTCCATTCGATCCGTATTTCTTGATTCATTTCTTCAGCTGCAGAAGTTTCTGTACTTACATGAAGGGTAACAGCTATGTTTGTAGAGCTGTGTGGCAGCACAGCTTTCCAGCCTCGTTTTTCTTTTAATGTTACTTGCAGCACAGTCCTTTCTTTTCTGCCATGAAGAAATGATGCCTCTGTAGCAAGATGGCAGCATCTGCACACATCTGGATTCGTGCCATTCCTGTATCCTCCTTGTAGAGGTATCCGGGCAGTGTGCTTCAGAGCAGCTTGAGATATTCATGAAGAACCTTCTCAAATCGAAGCTGAAGGCTGGAATACTCTATCAGGATGTGGGATAAATGTGATTTTTTTCATGATAAAGATGTAAGCTTGCTAAGGAGCAATTGTAGCTCTGTCTGGAAGCAAAGCATCCTCTTCCCATGGTGGGCTTGAAGCTCAACTGAGGGTCATGAGGCAAATGAGTAAAGGAAATAATGAGGAAAAGGGCTGACAGCTTAGGGAAAGTTTTGAGGCATGGCTTTATCTTTAGACTTTTGCCCCGGGTTGTCACAGATTGTCAGGTAGCATTTTCTTCCAGAACAGGACAATTCTGTCTTTCTGAATTCATGACCTGACATAATTCTTGTTTAGGTGATCAGCCTTGAAGAACCAAGGGAAGGTACTCTGAGGCATTTAGAGGCAAGAACGTTTGCTCCAAGAGCATGGAGGACTTAAAGGAACTAAACATTAAATGCTGTCTTAAGCTTGTGAATCTCTTGTTAAGCTTCTTTCTCTGGGTCCTGGTGACATAGCCCTGGCTGTTTGTCAGGTATTTCCAGTAGTCCAGGGCAAGTGAAAAGAGTTACTTCAGCTCTTTGCCTTCTGTAACTTCTGTAGCACAAAAGGACAATGAAGACCTTTACTTGCTGCTTTCAAAGGCTTTCAAAAGGACTTTTCTTTGGCCACTACCCTGTGTGCGTGGAGTGTGTGGGCAGCAGCCACAGATTTTTGCTCTTCATGTTAAGTTGTATCACCTGATGACTCAACAGGGATCTTCTTTCTTCCTCTGTGCTGGGTTCCTTCTGTCCTCAAAATCACACTTGTCTTCCCCACCATCCTCTTCTTTGTTGCTTTGTTTGCTCTGTCCCTGATGTGTACCCACTGGAGTTCAGGACGGGTCTGTAGTGCTTTCCAGGGACCAAAGAGATGTTGCCAGCATATGCCTGGAGGACCACAGTAGGATTGTGCAGGATGTTCTCCACATCTGTAATGCTGGTGGCTGTTGGAAGGATAGGGTGTATCCCATCACCTTGAGCTGTCCACATGGGAGAAGCCAATGGGCCATGATGGGTCGTGCTGGTAGTCAGCACTATCTCCCCACTTCAGAGAATCCTGCTTCTGCTAGGAAAGATTGATAACTCCTTCAAAGATACTAATGAAAAATATCTTTGTCGCTAAATTTGCCACAGATTTCCACAAGAAAAGCAAGAGTTCTTATCTAAAATCAGATTTATATCAGTTTTCGCAAAGTCTACCTTCTCACGAAGCATTTGTCCTTGGCCACGTTCCATGCACTGTAGCATCCTGGCTGCGGCCTCAGATTTGATTATATAGATTACTTACATCATCTTTACCATGTAGTGATCCGTCTGGACCACAGCTCAGCAGACACTGAAGCATTTTGTTGAAGTCAGAGACATGTAAAAACGTATCGCCCAACTGCTGTAGGCATCAAGTTCTTCGGTGAACTGGAAAATGAAGAAGAAGGAGTTGCTGCAGGGGTCTGATTCACCACTCCTCTAGGATTCAGTTGAAATTACTGGAGTCACGGATGTCAGACTGGGGTGGCACGGTGCTGAAACTGGTCCCTTGCCTTGCACGTAGAAACACGGGCTCTGCATTTTCCACTGGCTTGATGATTTTTACCGCGTCGATGCTGAGCGAGGGGAATGGGCGCAGATCTCATTTCCTGTTGTTATCAATAAATGTGACAGTTCATAACTCCCTGGTGAGTTAAATAATCTTTTTTGTTCATTTTTTACTTTTATATAAATGAACAGAAAGAACTAGCAATAAACACTTGGTAGTCAAGAGCATCCTGATGCTCACCGCCTGCAAAATTTATACAGCAACCGTAGTAGAAAAAACAAATGACTGTTCCAGTTTAAATCCATTTTTTATGTTGGTCCAGCTCACCTACATGAAAAAACCACTTCTCCTCACTATGAGATAGATGGCACCTTTTCTAAAGATACGAGGAAAACCAGTAATTGTTCCAGTCAATGCTGATATTTGTCATATCCCGTTTAGTGAACTCAATCTCTTTACTGGTTCAGAGTGTTGTTTGTGAAGCCTTTGATGTCTGACACATTGATTTGTCTGTGTAAAAAGCAGAAATACCTCCCATTTACCAAAGAACATAGCTTCCCAGCAGGTGTCCAAGCTGAAGGTCCTTCTGGGCCAGATGGTGAGAGTTTCTTTAGCTGCAACCCAGAGGATGCATAGAGGGGCACAGGAAAAGATGCAGTTTTGGGCTTCATCCTGCCAGGCTACCGAGTTCCTGTGCCTAAGCAAAGCCTTAGAGATTACATCTGCTTCTTTCAGCATCAGCTCCTGTCGGCCCTTACTTATGGAGAGCATTGTTTATATAAGGCACTGTCTCTCCGGTTAAATAAATAAATAAATACAAGCTAATACAGTGTGGTGATTCTGATTTAATAACGTCACTGACACATTTGCTGTTTAATATCCTATTCCACGCTGAACAAAGTCCCCAGACTCATCGTGCACTGTTTATCTAAAGTAATAGCAAAATGCATTATTTTCTGTTTTAAAGGTCTATAAAGCAGATATTAGCTGATTTTAAAATACATGTGCTTCATGCTATTGTGTAAAGAAATCAGTCTTCCCAGTTCTGTTCGACTGCAATTCTAAAGAACAATATTTCTTTTGCTCATATATTTATATATATATTTTTTATTTTTCCTATGAATGTTTAATCTGCGGATGTGATTTGACTTCTTTCACTCTTTAGGGCACTAGTACAAGTCACGCTGTGCAATGTACATTCTACATGGTATTCTGCTTCCACAAAAAGCTAATGAACACGAGCATTTGGGATTCATTGGAAATGGTCTACTTAATGTGATGCTTCTGAAGCAGATACAGTACTTTCCAAAAGTTACTGCTTCTCCAGTCCTTGCAGCTATTTCTATCAGATACACGGGGGAGCGCTGGCAAGGACATGTAGTACACCAGCTTTTTTAGTGCCAAAATTCCTCTAATCGATCTTAATTCTTATTTATTCTTTACACTCACATTCAACAAGAAGAGAGGCTCCAAATCCTGACTTGTGGCAGTGTCTTCATTAAGACGTGAATGAGGAACAAAAAGAACTTCAGCGCTTGGGGCAATTCTTAATGGACATTTCCAACTATTTCCATATCCACAGGAGTCTAACCCTGATCTTATTCTTTCTGAAGCCCAACAGTGACTTTTCCTATGAGATGCACTGGCTCAGCATTGGCTGGTAATAAAGGAAGAGGGTGATTGTCTGTAATACTAAACCTTTCAGCCCAGATCATTGTAAAAGTGGTGTTAGTGTGATTAAGAATATCCAGGCCAAGACTATTTAACTGCTTAATCTTAGAAATGAGATAGCACAGATTGCTGTGCAAATGCCTGGGCTGCAAGATCCACACAGGATGTTCTTTTAAAATATATATATATGCAAAATTGCCTTGCCTGTCTGTGAAAAACACTGGATAATTGTCTTTGTCCCACCTCTGCTGCGAAGGCAGCAAGAATGATGGTAGCCCTGCCATCATGCTTTGCACAGAGAGAGAGACCCAAACATCCTCTGCTGGGAAGTTTTCTGGGCCCCTCTCAAAGGGGATTTGGGGGACGGAGGTATAACTCAGCAGTTATATAGCTACTATGCAGACCAGAGTCCTTCCTCTGCCCTTTTCAACTAATCATTTGTGGAACCAGTCCAGTTTTAGGATGGAGGCTTTGTTCACCCAGTCCCAGTTCCCATCCACTTTAGACACCAAAGCTGTGTGCCACCAGCTCCCTAATGAACCCTTCGTTCTTTAATGCATCAGTCTTGATAATTCCTCTGTGAAGTTAGGGAAAGCACAGAAATTTTAATTGTGGCATTAAAAGCCACCTAGTTCCTTGTGCAGAAACCCAAAGGAACCTGTGAGGTTTCTAAAAAAACCTTGTATCGGGAAATCTGTCAGGGAAGTGAATCTGCATCCTTTTCATGACAGACTGCTTCTGTAACGATTCAAGCATCTTTTCCTCATCAGGGACAGCATATTTACCATGCTATCCATTAGGGAGACAATTGCTCCTGGAAGATATGCCAAAATGCCACTTTTTTGTTGTGTGAATGTTCACAGTCACCTGTATAAATAGCAGTGGGCTGCTGGAGAAAACCGTATTGATGTGTTTGCCGTTGCTTCTGGGATTTAGTTTATTTGCCTTCCACGATCAGTGAGAATTTTGTCGAATTGCTTCCCCAGAACAAGGCCCGTGAGGAGCAGGGGGGCAGCGGGCGAGCGCTGCGGTCCTGGGGGGCTGAGCTGTCAGTTGGAGCTGATATCTGTTTGAAACTCTGAGCTTCATTGAAAAAAATACTCAGCTCCTGCAACAGGTTTGGTTTTTTTTTTTTTTTTTTATTTTTTATTTCTAGACCCATACTTTGAGAGGGAAGAGGGGCAGGGATCTGAGAAAAGCTGTCTGTTACTGTTGCCCTGTATGCTGCTGCACCAAAGCAGCAATAGATGCCAATAGATTTCTGGTAGATAATTCAATGGTAACTTTCTTCTAAGCTCTGCAGCATGGGAGCCTTTGAAAGAAAGAGGTTAAGAGACAAGTAGGTAGGACTGGAGTGCTATTATTACAGCTATTTTTCTTTACTTCTAATACATGTCATCCTCTTTTATTAGGAGCTGGCTGTTGAACCAGGAAAACTGATGCCACAGTATAAAACTGATACATAGGCAAGGAAGTATCATTGATAAGTGATCTGAATGGTACTGACCTTTCAGAAAGATTGAATAAAAATATACACGCCTTGAGACTTTCAAAAGGAAAAGATCACCTGCATCCTCTCATTGTGCTCAGGTAACACGAGTACTTCTGGCAGTGACAAGGAAAACAAAGCTGCCGTGATCCCCACCTTAACCTCCCAGCCGTGGGAACTAGTACATCAGGCATCGTGTATCGCTAACATCGCAGCTCTCACTGCACCGGGGAGCTGAAAAGAGAACTGAGAATACCAGAGATGTCAAATTTGAGTGAATGCTCCCCAGATCCCACTTGGAAAACTGTTAAACCCTCAGTACTCTATTCAAATATCAATTAATTAATGTTTGCTGTTGTGCGTGGTTTAACCATATATTCCGGGCTTCTTTGTTCACTTAGCAGCAATAAGATGTCACTGGAAGATCTACTGAGAAACCGAGGAGGAAAGTCAATTTTTAAGTGCAGCCTTGTGAGCTTTAAGTGATTTCCCATAAATTTGGTCTGGTGCTCTCTCAAATTCACACTGCCACCTTTCCTGGTTGTCCATACTCATAGGCATCCAACTTGAGATCACAGTGTTTGTCTTAAACATTAATTTTTCATAGGTTAGATTCTGTTGTTTTATCTACCAGTCTGTTTCTGTGCATTTGATATGAAACTCGCCTACTTTCCTTTTCATCTCCATAAACAAGGTTTGTGCATCCTGCTCTGCAGAGGCTGTTGCTCTCAGCCTTCCAGACTCTGAACTTGGAGTTTTTGGCTGATGTGTCTGTTTGTGAGCTTCTGCTTGGCTGCAGCAAAGAAGTCTGTGGAGAAGACATTAGCCAGCTGAGAGCAGCCTGCTACATCTCAGTGTTCTGGTACTTTATGAAAGAATTCTGTTTAGACTAGAATTTACAGCAGTGAAGGCATCCTAAACCAGCTGAATATAGCTTGAATGGAGGAGTTTTTAGTCATATGCATCCTGTTCTCTACTCTACCCTGAATATTTACGTACAGAAAGAAAATGTAGGTGATGAGGCTGGAGGGTGAGTACAAGAAAGCTTCTAAAAAACTTCTGCAAGTAGAGCATACACTCGCAAGCATATGCAACTATATACACTTAGATAAGCTTTCCATTTAGGACTATAGCTGGGGAGTTTCATCAGGTATGGCCTCCATCTGAAGGTGACTGGTTTCTTTCTGCCTGCGTGTCTGCACAGGGATACCCATGTGTCTGTTTGCAGGAGGCTTGGAGGAGCCTGTGCTGACTGAACGCTGATGTTCAGCTTTCTGAGGCTCAGGAGGTGGCTGCTAGTGGGGAAAAATAATACACAGGAAACAACATCCTCCAAGACACATACAGAAATAATAAAGTAATAATTAAAGAGCTCTAAATCATCCAAACGTGTATTTTCTTCTTATGCTCAGTACCACTGGAGAGCTTAAGAAGAGCTGATTTCCAGAGCGTGCAATGTAGCACGCTGCCAGGTAACCTGGGCTTGCCTAATTCTCCCTTGCTGGTTTCTTCATTTCTTTTTTACACCACATAATCTAAACAAATATTGAGAAACTGGGAGTGAGGAGTGGAAGAAACGGCTCCAGTGTCACTCCTGAATTTGGCTATGCTATGGGCTTTGGGTTATGCTGATAAAAAAAAATAAACCAACCGAAGTGTTCATAGATTTTCTTTTAAATGCATTAGGTTGGATTTAGCTTGATGTTCCACATCACAAAACTGTCAATCTTTCTTCTCTGAACCTGGAAGCTGTCGGTTATATGGAAGTGAAGGCCATATGTATGTAAGAGTGGAGGAAATTTTTCCTTTTGACCTTCAGCAGTTGTCTCTGGGTCACACAGGAAGAAACTGCTGAGGTCTTTGGGATGGCCAAGGTCTTTGTCTTTGCTAGGATATCTAAAGTAGGGACAAGAACTCTGTTTTAGGGACTTGCCTTTCTCTAAGCAGGGCAAATAGCTAGCAAGGAGAGTTGGAGGTTTAGAGGAGAAGAGGTGGGGACTAAAAGTAGAGCCAAGCCAAGAGCACTACTGTCAGCTGAGGCTTGACTGTAGTGTTGACTTGGCTCGTTGGAGATGATATGTGAGTCTTGGCTGAGGAACAGCTGGAGATTGCTTTGGAATTCTGACTTGACGCTTTGGCCTGCTGTGTACAGACCATTCTGTCATTTTCTTGGGAAACAAAAATGCATTCACTTCCAGATTGCTAGTGAAAAAAAAACCAAACCAACTTTTTGTTTGTTTGTTTATTTTGGTTTGTTTTATTTGTTTTTTTACCCAAACCCTCCCTATTGGGATGTTGGGTTGGTGAAAATGACCTGGCAACAGAGGTTTGTTGTAATGACATTTTGTAAGGCATTGGCTCTTTAATAAAGTGGAATTAAAAGTTGATTTAGGGTATCACACCTAAAGAAGCAGCAGCAGAAGGTATTGACACCTACATGTGTGATCCCTTCCCAAGCTCCTTGTACAGAAGAGGTCTGAAAGCACCTTAGCAATTCCCTTACCCCAGGTGTGAATGCAGGTCTTTCAGGAGCATGCTAAAAATACACATTGAGAGAAAATGATGGAAGAAAACCAAGCTACCTGATTTTTTGATCTTCAGGTTCAATTTAAATTGTTGCTTAAAGCCTGCACTGAAATAATGTCAAATGAGTAATTAACAAATCAATACCTCACCATGTTGTGCAGAAATGTCAGCCCCTAGAAATGTCATTGCTGTTTCTTTACTAGCTTAACTTTTCATTTTTAGACCAGTAATTTTGTCTCCACTGAGAATGGGCCACCTTGCTGCTGAGTAATGGAACAATATTTATAAGAAGGCTAGAATTTCAGCATTTGAAAGACAGCTTAATTGACATTTGAGCAGTCTGTGCACATAAATAGGTGGTTTTGGGGTTTTTTTGTGAAGGTGATGTTCTTCAGGCTGCTGGAGGCAGGGGAGAGGTGTCTATCCCTTCTCCTGCTGGCACAGCTCCCAGATGAAACAGAGGATCCTGGAGGCTTTGATGTTTCAGCTGTCCTCAGGATCTGAGGCACCCAGAGATGTGCCTGGCACCTTGTGGAGAAACCCACTATCCACTGTCAGACACATCTGGGGCTGCATCAGGAGCAGGCAGCTTGCAGCCATGGCCTTTATTCAGAGAGCTCACACACAGCACGTTTCCCAAGGTGACAAAGGCCCACTCATTTGTTACACACTGGCAGTACTTTTTTTTTTTTTTTTTCCTTTAGCTGGTTTTAGGCAGTCCCTGGAAAAATAACAGTCATAGAATTGTCAGGGTTGGAAGGGACCTTAAAGATCATCCAGTTCCAACCCCCCTGCCATGGGCAGGGACACC